>WSYH01000789.1:127675-164991 GCA_036426205.1 Ascaphus truei
GGAGGTGAAAGGGAGGGGTGTGAGGGGGACCTTGTGAGGTGGGGGTGAGGTTGGGGTGAGGGGGACGGTGAAGGCCGCAGGTCACCTCACCCGTCGGACAGTCCCCACGTGGGTCTGATGCAGGGATCCTGTCTCTGAGTGGCAGCGTAGTTGCTGGCCGCGCTCTCCCGGTCTGTGTGCACCGGGGCTCGCTTCGCTCCCCGACTGACGGTGTAGCGGCGCGCGGGGGGGGGGTCCGGGGTGGGGGGGGGTTTATGGGGAGACATGAACACTGGAGGGGAGGGGGGGTGGAGGGGACGGGTGAGATGGCTGAGGCCGCTAGCACTCACATACGGAGGTCCACCTGGATCTGAGGCGGGAGGAAGCAGTGTTGTGGCCGCTACACCAGCTGTGTCCCCGGCACCACACGTATGGGCACTTGCGCCGCGAGGCAAGCCTGCATGGCCACTGCTGTTCCCCTCGCGGGGAGGGCGGGGCATGTATATGTGTGTGGGGGGGCATCGAGGTCGGGAGATATAGAGGGGGGGTCTCGCACGGCCGCTGACACTGGGTGGGGGGGGGGGGGGGAGCTGAAGGACTAATAATAGTGTGGTGTGTGTGTCCGCCTGACTGTAGCAGGCACGCCGGGGATGGGGGGGGGGGTCGTGGTGAGTGCAAAGCGCGGGAGCACACGGGAGAGGGGAGGTGCGCGCGGTTTGCTGCTAACACTGTGAGCCCTGTGTGTGGTGGTGTGTGTGTGTGTGTGGGGTGTGTGTGGTGGTGTGTGTGTGTGTGTCCGTGTGTGGTGGTCGGGTGGTCTGTGTGTTGCGTGTGTGTCGCGTGTGGTGTGCTGTGGTGTGTGTGTGTCTGTGTGTGTGTCCTGTGTGTGTGTGTCCTGTGTGTGTGTCCTGTGGTGTGGTTGTGGTGTGTGTTGTGTCCATCTGTGTGTGTGGTGTGGTGTGTCCAGGTGTTTGTGTGTGTCCCGTGTGTCCTTTGCCCATCCTCAGCCTAAGGCCAATGAGAGAGTCGTGCGGGGGCGGCAGTGCCAAGGGACCAATGAGATTTACCATAGGGCAACCGGACATCCAGGCAGGCAGCAGAGAGCATGCAGGCAGGAAGACATTACAGTGCTTTCACTATGATAGTATATAAGATAATATTTCTGCTGCCCTTGCATGGCACACCAACACATTCTCAGCGCAGTACAATGCGGGGAGGGAGGGGGGACAGTAACTTATTGGGTATAACAAAAGTGTAAATGGAAAGTAAGACAGACTGACTCGAGAAAGGCGAAAGAAGTGAGTCCCGATGAGCCAAGGAGCTTGACAATAAACAATATGTAGATAGTGAAAACATATAATAATTATGATAGTATATATTATATTGATATATATATATCGATATATTATATCTAGATCTATGACACACACAGTGGTCAAAAAATCACCAAAAAACTCTACTCGCCGAACAAAAAATCTAGTCGCCACCTAGGCCACCGTGTGCTGCTTGGGCCAATAGGAGCTCGCAACAATGTTAATACACTCGCCCGGGGCGGCAAAGCAATGTATAGGTTGTGAACACGGTATGTATTCTAATATATATAGGGAGATAGAAAAGAAACGGACAAAATTATCCTGCATGATATACGTTGTCATTATTAATTGCCTTAGGCAAGGGGGCCAGTAACCTCCCAGACCCCGGGAAGCCGGCTGTTACCTGTGGTTCTCGGACTAAGTGTTGTGGACAAGCAGTGGATTTAGAGCACACGGTATATAGATAATCATAGGAGCGACACAAGCACTAAACCCAGCAGCAATCTTCATTACCGAGGGGTGTACCGAGCTACCTAAAACCATAAATGTGAGCACTTTGGAATGTCAGCAAAGTTCATCTTGTGCATTATTGGATGGGGGGAGAGAGGGGGAGATTATCCGGTAAAGCCGATGTCAAAAAAGTTTTTTACCCTAAACTTGTATATGTAGGAGGTCCCCCTTATAAGAAGACATGTGCGTGAGTTATATACGTATTATAAAGCGCTATCTGGATTCCACTTGCTCTCTGAAAAGGGCCCTTGACTCCGTCCAGTGCCAGAATGTCCATGGGCAGCCAAAGTGCGGCCTCAGGATCACGTGGGTACGATCGTCCAGAGGTGATGGCTGAATCCATTTTCCCGTATACGCAAACCAGAAGATATGGATGGCTCTGCGTCCATGAGTCCCTGCGTCCCTGCGGCTCTGCGTCTCGGTCTCTATCTTTGAATAAATATTGGTCCCTTACAAATGTGGGTGTATGTATGATGGTCGTTATGAGACGCAACATTGAGACATAGGTTCGCTATGAATTATTTGGGTGCATTGCGGCATGTTGAATACCTGATGATACGCTTAAATTAACCGAAGTCTGTGTATGTTTGTAATTTATAACTATGTACTTAAAATAAAATGGACATGATAGTGCAATATATTTGTAGGAACCGTTAATGAACAGTATAGCTTTTGGGGTTGCTTACTAGCATCTGACTTCTGCGGTGACGATATCAAGGGACTTTTATGGTTTTAAGCCTGGTTGTCATGAGTGATGACATCACGCATTTCTACTGTTGTTGTGCGCAACAAAAACTTCTCTTTTTCGGTATATACCAGAACATATGTGCCCAGGCGCCAGCCAGTTCTGCAGCCAAAACAAGGATAAAATACATATTTTGGGGAGCAGGATGGAGAAATGTAGTAGAGACCAAGCGCATAAAGCGTAATTTCAAATGGGAATTTACGTTTGCAATTTTGCGCCTGAGAAAAGACACTTGCGACGCTTAGAATCGGACCAATGTGTCGCGGGTGCGTTCTTGAGTATCAGCTGTTGTGTGTATCATTGGTTGGTGTATAAGGTGGATATATCAGTGTGTCGGGTGGGTATAGTGTGTTGGGTGTGATCAGTGCAGTTTGTCAGTCGGTGTCGTGGTGTGTGGTGTGTGTGTTGTGTGTTGGTGGGTGTGGTGTGTGTGTGTGTGTGTGTGTGTGTGTGTGTGTGTGTGTGTGTGTGTGTGTGATTCAGTGTGTCTCTTTGTGTATTAGTGTATCTCTGTTTCAATGTGTCTCTGTACCTATCAGTGTGTCTCTGTTGTGTATCAGTGTGTCTCTGTATGTATCAGTGTGTCTGTTTCAGTGTCTCTTTGTGTATCAGTGCGTTTCTGTGTGTTCCAGTGTCTCTGTATGTATCAGTGTGTCTCTGTGTGTATCAGCGTGTCTCTGTGAATCTGTGTGTATGTGTGTGTGGCTCTGTGTATCAGTGTGTCTCTGTGTGTAGTAGGGACACAGGGTGTAGCAGTGTGTCTCTATGTATCAGTGTGTCTCAGTGTGTATTAGGGTCTCTGTGTGTATCAGTGTGTCTCTGTGTGTCTGTGTGTATAAGTGTGTCCATGTGTGTATCAGTGTGTCTCTGTGTGTATTAGGATCTCTCTGTGTGTCTCTGTTTGTATCAGTGTGTCTCTGTGTCTCTGTGTGTATCATTGCCGTGTCTGCGTGTGTATCAGTGTGTCTCTATGTATCAGTCTGTCTGCGTGTGTCTGTGTGTATCAGCGTGTCTGTGTATGTATCAGTGTGTGCCAGTGAATGTGTGCAGTGGTTAAAGAGCTGCTGGTATTAAGGGTCAGCTGTAATAAATAGCAGAGGGCATTATTAACCCATCTAATGCCAGAGGGAGCTGCAACGCATTGCCTTGCAAAAGGGGTTTTGCCCTTTCTGGCTCTTCTGAATACTTATTGCAGTGATTGCCAATGGGGCTCATGAGGTGTCTCCAAAGGGTTCTTCAAAAAAGTATGTAATGGCAGTATAGCGGGGTCCTCAGCCCGTGTGGGGACTGCGCACTTAGTAAGGCCCCAAACTGCCCCTTAGCATGGGGGGTATCGCTGTCACTTACAGCAGGAGCTTCCAAAGTCGCTCCCCACAATGCTTTGCATCCACAGCGGCAAGGCATTGTGGGACGTGACTTTGGAAGCTCCCGCAGTGAGTGACAGCTATACCCCCCATGCTGCCCGCACACACTGAGGTGCAGTTTGGGGCCTTATTAAGCGTGTGTTCCCCTCGCGAACTCAGGAAACTACACAGCCTGGGATCGGTCACACAGCTCTGTTAGCGATAGTCTGACCTATTGTACAAAATGATTCTGACAATAGCAAGCGCCATACAATAGATGCGTGTGATACATTACATTCCGAGTGTTATAAAACATTGGCAGTGGGAACAGATCCTTGGCCTGCCTCAGGCATTCATTTTATACTGTCTGTTAATATAAATGCCTTCTGATTTTCACACAGAGCTGTATAATGAGGCAGGAAAGATGATGTTGCATATTATGCTTCAGTGGGGGAAAAAAAGAAAAGAACAGTGGTCATTTAAGGGGTGTTTTACTGCATTGTCTCCTTATCCTATGCTCTTATCTAGCTGGGGTTAGGGGACGATCAGAAACCCTATTACAGTTCCTATTATTGGGGTAGTGCAGCACTGATCCCTTCATTCAGACTTCCCATTGTAAATGTACTAAAAATGTAGGCTTAAAAAAATGGATTTTAAAAGAATGTATATTTTTCTGATTATCAATCAATGACCTACATGTATTAAACATATCACTGATGTTAGTTCAGGTTGGTCTGAATATTTGATGTGAGTCAGGCAGAGTGTTATACCAGATTAGTAACATTTGTACTCAGACATACAGTATACTGTCAGAATATTTCTACAGTTATTAAATATAAAAATCAAATCATGTGGAAACCTTTTGAAAAAACAAGAGATCTGTTCTTAAACAGTGAAAGAAAAGAATACTATATATATATATACTGTATATATTATCCACACATGATTCCTCTACTATTAAAATTTTAGCGCATGCCCTTATTCTTTCCTGTCTGGACTACTACAACCTTTTCTTTACTGGTCTCCCTGCCCCACAACTTTCTGCCCTTCAATCTATTCAAAATGTGACTGCGAGAATAGCCTTGCTCTCTTCGCTAGCAGTCTGTCTCCCTATTAAATTCTGCCTTTACTAAAACATGCATCTCTCCTTCAAGGCTCTCCACTCATTTGCCTCCCCTTATATCTCAGCTTTATTTTGTTGCTAAACCCTTACTCTCTCACGCTCTGCTCATGCCTGTCGTCTCTCTGCCCCAGGTCACTACAGCAACAATCTACACAGTCTCTGCACACAGCAATAAAGGGGTCGGTGTATCTGTAAGTCCAGGTTTTGTGCAGACGTCCCTGCTTCAGTGCGGCCTTGCGGCCTTTCTTCCTAGGGGAACTTGGCCCCATGTGAGCTCAGAGAAACTCTCCTCTGTAAATGCCAAGGACCGGACATCCCCACTTCAGCACGGTCTTCCGTCCTTCTTTTTCCCTCTGGGATTCAAACCCAGGCAGTCCCAGCAGACTCCGTGACCACCATCCACTGGGTCTAAGGAACTGTGCCTGCCTCTTCTTTAGCTGGGGAGCACTTTCTGTCTCTCCCTTCTCTGGGGAAAACAGTCTCTCTCACTCTGTGACTCTCAGCATTGTCTCTCTGTGCAAGGTACTTCCTGCCTTTTTACACCTTCACTTAGGAGTGCTGTCTGAATTGGTAGTAGGTGCAGCAAGCTCACAGAGAGACATTTAACCTGCACACTGGCACCTATCCACTCTGCTAGCTCTTTAGTCCATAAGGACAATGACTCTGTCACAATATACACAAGCACCCAGGCAGGAACTTGGATAAATGACAAAGCACACTGAGCATATTGAAGTAAATAACTTGTATTGTGCTCCAGAAATTAGACCAACGCGTTTAGGTCCGTTATGGGACCTTCATCCTTCACCCATAGCGGACCGAGACAATGGTATAAAAGTGAGATGGGAGGATGAAATCAGAAAATGTGTTGGAGCGGCGTGGAGAAGAGAGGCTGTAACCGCAGTACCTGGGAGATCATTGGGGAAGCTTCATCCAGGAGTGTGGAGACAAGGGCTGAAGATGATGATATATATATATATATGTATGTATGTCTTTATGTATATGTAGTGCCATCTACCTACATAGCGCTTCAGAGCAGTAACACGTGGGACATTATAAAATAACACATAATGGGCTTAAACGCTTGAGACATAAAAGTAACAATAGTCGTTCTTGTCCTGAAGAGCTTACAATCTAATATGTCTAGCTTTATATATATATACACACACATGAAGGGGTAGCATAGGCGTATTGTAAGTTTGAATCCTAGCATCAGCTCTCCTTGTGATATTGGGGTATAATGTATCCCTGGCTTTTACATGCACGTGTAACCCCAAGTCAGGATCATGCAGAAACCCTGACTTTCATGTGTAATTGCCCTGTCTCCGTCAAGTAAAAAAATCCTATTTTATCTGTGAAAGACGCTCTTTCAAACATTTACATTCCCATCCTGTAAGTCAGCGTCACTGAGATGTGACAGGGTCTCTCTCGGGGATGCATTAATATAGGTTACAACCATTAACCTCTCATGGATGTAACATAATCTGTGTCTGGGGTCCTATTCGCTGTCAGAGTTTTCCCTTTAAGGCAAGCGCTCTGCGCTAATCGGCTTTTTTCTTTGTTGCATTTTATATTTTTAGTTTAATCAATCTCGAATTGCCCGTTTCCAACGCGGGTTTTATTTAGAAAACCCGGTGCTCCGTTCAGTTGGTATAATTAAAGGAACATTAAATGTAAAAAAAGAAGAATAATATTTCCCCTAGGTGGGAGGAAGGGGGTTTCCAGGGCTGAACCGCGGTAATTTCAGCTCTGGGGACACCGTGGTCCCAGAGATACTAAGGTGCCACCGATACTGTCTTCTCCAAGGATAACCAAATGTAATTTAACTCTCCCGCGTTACGTTGGCCAATCGGAAGCCTCAGTGTCATCCGTCGCAGTGTCCAATTGGCCCGTGTGACGTCGGTATTTAAATGCCAGGAAGTAACCGGAGGCATCTTTATCGGTATGTCAGGAACAAAAGGGTCCCCAGAGCTGAAATTAATGGGGTTCAGCCATGAAGACCCCCTGCTTCAGCCCTGAAGACCCCCTGCCTCTAATACATGTATAAAAAAAGGGAGGGGGGCAAAAAACAGGTTTGAGAGAACTGCTCCTTATAGCGTAATACTGTTAGTTACATGGATAATGCTATTTTGGGGGATGCAAGGGGATCTGTCTGGCAGTGAAAGGTTTCATTGGTTGTTGACATTGACGGATTGCCTTATCGGGTAATCGGAGCTGCTCTGGTAGGCTAGTGGGTCGGCGCGGTGGGCCGGTGCTGTACCGCCCCACCTCCCTGAACCGCCTGCAATACTCTCCCTCCTCCTGTCGGCGCCGGGGGGAGTCCCCGGAGTGGCTGGGCCGCGCCTCGCCACACAAGGTCCCAAAAGGAGGTGTGTGTTTGCGTGTCCGCTCTTCAAGGAAACGCCGGCACCGGCAGGGAAGTACAATCCACCCCTGGTTGTTGATGTCCGAGGAATGAACCCCTTGTGTTTGGGAGTAAAGGGTTAATCTGTTCAAGCGTCTTGGATATTTACATGTAGAAAAATGTTTTTATTTTTTAATTTTATTCTAGATGAGAAGAACTGCCGAGTTAGACAGCTCTTGGGAGCATCTAACAGGAACGTCCTCTTGTCAATTTACCTTTTAAGATGACAGTTTAATATTTCGGAAGAATCCTTGTTTCTCCTGTGTTTTTTTTTTTTTAAAAAAGTTAATTTTATATACGCTTCGGCAGACTGGATTCTTTGTTCTCTTTTGAGCCGTAAAGATGCGTTGTTTTTTTTGTTTTTTTTACAAAGCGGGCAGAAAAAAAATGGCCACCGCTGGGAATTTTTGTTTCGGGTTTATGACACCGCTGCTTTTTTGTTTTTGTCCCTAGGAAAGTGTTGTTTATGGTTAAAGTCGATATAATATATAAATATTTTTTGCTTGTGTCGCTGTTGGCCTTTAAAATTTGGACATGTGCAAAATAAATGATCAAATTAATGGAAATCACAGCAGATATGTTCTTATGACTGACTATAAGGCAATTATTTTACTAAATAGGAAAAACGTTTAAAAAAACGTACAGTATAATGAAGGTGCCGGGATAAGCTAATACTTTCTTATAGTATTATTATTATTATTATTATTATTATTTACTGATGTTGTTAAGTAAGAATATTTGTATTGCAGACAAAATCTAAGAAAATGTATTAGGTACAGAAATTAAGTTAGAATCATTTGGCCATTGCATTGATTTATATACAGTATATATATGAATGTGTGTGTGTGTGTATATATATATATATATCTCAGAGAGACAGAGAGAGATAACAAGATAGACATTGATAGATGAAGATATACGTTGATGGATATATATATATTTCTGTGTATGTGTGATGTGTCTGTGGGTGTGTCGGTATATATATATATATTTTATTATTATTATTTGCAATGTGTTGCGGCCCAACCTTTTCCATGCCGCTGGGCTGCGTTCCATAAACATACCCCTATGCATCACACCCTAAACATGTGTACAGCAAACTCCGGCGTGAAAACATCTGCTTTTATATCCCAGGTCAATTATAGAGGAAAGCCTTTGAGAAATGTTCAGAAATGCAGCTTGCCCCTGGGACACAGATACACAGTGTCAGTGGAAACCAGAAGCCAGGAGTAAAAATGTGCTGTGCACAGCAAAATGACAACAAGGTAAACATGGGATTTTGGATCCTATATGTCAGGAACATGAGTTGAAATGTATATATACTGTATGTATTTTGAAACAAAAGCGCAAAGAACAAACACCATATAATATAACAGCTTTTAATATCAAATAAATAAATAAAACAAAAGCTCAGTTTAAACTTGCCCTCAAATGAGTGTCTAAAAATGTGGCTTATCTGAAAAACGTCCTTCTCTCAGGAGACCAGGACAATTACCCCAGGGATCAGAACACTAGACAGAACTGCAGAGTTGAACAAAAGGGAATTTATTGGAAAAAAGTTTCCACAAACTTCCAGTACATAAAACACACAAACAAATTCAACCCAACTAGGAGGAACAACCTAATGTCCTAGGTGCGGGGATCTCCATCCGGAAGCTTACCCCAATACGCGTTCCCAACTTGCGCCACTGTCCTCTGTAGTATGGGCAGCCCTGCTTTGCTCTCGGATGGCTAGCAGTTTTAAATTCTGCGTCGTTGCTTCACTCCAAACAGCTCTGCCCAACACTGCACACACAGAGCGCAGCAACACCGGATGCTCCACACCCCTGCACTGGGTCTCCTCGGTTCGCTTCTGCTGACTCCCTGTCAGCTCTTCCTTTACAGGTGCTCTGCCAGTCTCCTTTCAGCACACAGCCTTAAACAAGAATATCCAGTCCAGAATGACTCGCTTGAGGCTGGGGAGAGGGC
Source organism: Ascaphus truei (assembly GCA_036426205.1). Taxonomy (NCBI): domain Eukaryota; kingdom Metazoa; phylum Chordata; class Amphibia; order Anura; family Ascaphidae; genus Ascaphus; species Ascaphus truei. The sequence continues at coordinate 137,058 of WSYH01000789.1, forward strand.
GTATTTATACCCCTGTCACAATCAGGGAGATGACACCAACAAAGTGATATTAGCCGGCGCTTTCACACAACATACAAGTAATTATTGGATGAATCAAGTGATATATAAGTGAACTAATAAATAACTAATAAATAATAATAATAACGTCAACATCCAAAACAAGCAGCTTGTAGGAAATCTGTGTCTCCTACGGTAATGATAAAAAGCCCAGCCGGGGATGTCAAAGTTCACTAGCTGTGGAGTACTGGTAGAAGTCACCATCTCACCAAAACCACAGTGAATTAGTCCAGTATACACAATCACAAGAGTGAGTGATATGGTCACTCCTTGTTCCACGTGCTTCTGTGTCTCTGTAACTCTGTCCCTTCCCTAACAAACCGGAAGGATCAGGGCGCAGCTCACATTGATCTGTATCCCCAGGCTGTCGTTCAAAAGTCCGGAGGGGAGGGCGTGGCCGCGCATCGTCGTCGCCATGCATCCTTACAACTTGTTTGGAAACTCCATCCCTCTTTAATTGGTCGAGAAACGCTGTCCCTCTGAACTGGTCGGGAAATGCTGTCCCTCTGAACTGGTCGGGAAATGCTGTCCCTCTGAACTGGTCAGGAAATGCCGTCCCTCTGAACTGGTCGGGAAATGCTGTCCCTCTGAACTGGTCAGGAAATGCTGTCCTTCTGAACTGGTCGGGAAATGCTGTCCCTCTGAACTGGTCGGGAAATGCTGTCCCTCTGAACTGGTCGGGAAATGCTGTCCCTCTGAACTGGTCGGGAAATGCTGTCCCTCTGAACTGGTCGGGAAATGCTGTCCCTCTGAACTGGTCGGGAAATGCTGTCCCTCTGAACTGGTCGGGAAATGCTGTCCCTCTGAACTGGTCGGGAAATGCTGTCCCTGTGAACTGTTTTTTTTTTTTTTGCTTACTGTATATATAAAACAGGAGCGGAGCTCTCATCGGATATGTGGAGAAAACAATAACATAAAATATCAAAAGATGATCAAAAGAAACCAGTAAGCCAGTGTCAAATGCACTCACACATTGCAAATTATTTTCAGCTTTAGAAACCAGTTTAAAGATATCCATGTGATGATGATAAATGCAAGGATCAGGCTCCAGGGTGGGTTAGGTATGAAAAGAGATAAAATTCCAACATAGCGTGATACTATTAAAGCATTTAATAAACGAAGGGAAGAATATCAATGCACTGACACATTGTGCATTGAGTAAACGTGTTGTGAGCTCCAGCAATCAATGTCCAGATAGTCCCTCTGCTTAGCGTCCTCCACGAGAGATGAGTAGATGGAATTGGATCTCAGGGATGCAGACTTCAGGCTAGACAGCCTCTCCAATGGCTCTTCGTAGATAACGCAACTCCTCCTATGCGTTTCACCAGTGTCCAGCTTCCACGGGGACTCAATTGTGGAGTGTACAAAAATCCAACTTTAAAAAACCCTCCATTCGCACGCCGACGATAATGACGTCACCACGCACTGTAGTGCGTCGTACGTCGCTTCGGCATGACGTCAAAACTTGGCGGGAAACTCTGTCCCTCTTGATTTGGTGCGAAACTCTGTCCCTCTTGACTTGGTGGGAAACTCTGTCCCTCTTGACTTGGCGGGAAACTCTGTCCCTCTTGACTTGGCGGGAAACTCTGTCCCTCTTGACTTGGTGGGAAACTCTGTCCCTCTTGACTTGGCGGGAAACTCTGTCCCTCTTGACTTGGCGGGAAACTCTGTCCCTTTTGAGTTGTGCTAAATGTTTTCTGATAGCGAAAGGTTGGGCTCACTGAAATGTTGCTGTACTAGGGTTGTTAGTCCCCAAAACAACTTAGTTTTGATCAACTGTCACTTATGTCCCGAGTATATTCACCATTTTCTCAAGAACGCCATTTTAGCTCTGCAATAGGCAAGTACTGTTGGGTGTAGAGCGCCGCCATTTTGAATGTACCACTCTTCTATTCAGGATTGATGCAATTTTACCTTTCATATAGTGGGAAAACGTTGCATTACATAGTCCACATAAAACAAACTCTTCACCCTAACAGTTCCAAAATGGGCAAAACACAGACATTCTTCTTCTCTCTTTCTCTTGCTTGCCCAGCCCCACGTTGGGCGCCATATGTAACCCTCCCTGCCTGGCTTCCTATTGAGGTTACATCGGTGTAATATGTATGTGGCTACTCCGCATGGTTTACCTTGACTCAGGCGGCTAGAATTCCGGCGGCTGGGCAGTGAGATAGCAAATTTGTATAAAAATGGGCGCCAGGACGTTTTATAGTACAACTGTCATTTATTCGTGTCCCCAAGCACAGGGACTGCTCATTCATATGTTGACAATGTTGCACTGTATTTTATATCACAAATACATGAATACGGTTCTTCCTACAGTGCCCACTCTTAATACTCGAATGGAGGTACATATCTTGTCTCTTTACTGTGCTAAGACCTAGGCGCCCCGTCCTCATTGTATTGGGATATCTCTCTTCATTATTTTGGTAATCATAAGCCCATTTGGGATCCTAGCGGGTCCTGTATACGTAACTCTATACCTTGGCCTTTATAGTAACTGCCACTTCCACTTCAGCCTGAGAGGAATTTCAATGCAGATCCGCGGTTAGAGCCGATCCACCGGCATCCGGGAATCCTCGTTACTTACGCCCTCTGTCGCAGGCCATTTCACTTATCAACTATATTGGACTCCCTTACTCTTCTCTAGGGATCCTAACGAACAAGGATACCATGCCTGTCTATAACATAATAAATATGGGCGGCCTGTCTCTCTACTATTACTTTAAGACCATGGGTGTCTACTCTCCCCGAGGCCACTCTCCTCTTGTCCTCTTGGAACCTAACTTTCGAGAACAGTGCCACCTTCTTAAATACCGCTGTGTGACGTATGGATCCCCATAGCAGCACAAGGTAAGGCCTTGCAACACTAACACTGCTAGTAACCCTTTAGGAGGGGGGTTACACACATATATAAGACATCATACAATATAGGCATAAAACAATGCGCATAACAATATGACGTCAAGATAACATAAATACAACAACATACAAAAGTAGTAAATATCCATCATACAAAAGTAAAACGATACAAGGAATATATAAATATCAAAATAGCAATTATCTCTCTTTTTTTTAAAACCTTTATAAAAAATCAACATTTCTAAATATACGAGAAAAACAAATGACAGACAGGCGCACTAAGGGATCATGAACACTTTATTGTTAAAAAAGAGTAAGACAGTGGGCAAACAGCCTCCACTGATACAGGATAAAAACAAAACGAAAGTAAAAAATGTTAGAATAAGTGTTAGAATAACTGGTTCATACACCAGTATGATCGGGGGATAGCACCGGGTCAACACCGAATCTCACTAGCACTACAGAAAGGATGCGGACCAGTCTGAGTACATACCCTGTTTGAAGCGTGGAGACCCGCTCCCACCGACTGCAAAACTCCACAGGAACTGCCCCACGTGACCTCTACATGTTTCGCACGTAGTGCTTCGTCAGGAGGTCACGTGATAGCGCTGTCCATGAATCAGCAACACCTTCTACGCATAGGGCCTGCTTCTTCCACAGGAGACTAAAATCTGGTCATGGGGCTTGCCTGCGTGTTGGTCGCTGTGGATTGAAGTCACAGTGAGATCATGTGCTTGTGGCTCAGCCCCTCGGTCTGTCACATGAACTCCTGACGAAGCACTACGTGCGAAACGCGTAGAGGTCACGTGGGGCAGTTCCTGTGGAGTTTTGTAGTCGGTGGGAGCGGGTCTCCACGCTTCAAACAGGGTATGTACTCAGACTGGTCCGGATCCTTTCTGTAGTGCTAGTGAGATTCGGTGTTGACCCGGTGCTATCCCCCGATCATACTGGTGTATGAACCAGTTATACTAACACTTATTCTAACATTTTTTACTTTCGTTTTGTTTTTATCCTGTATCAGTGGAGGCTGTTTGCCCACTGTCTTACTCTTTTTTAACAATAAAGTGTTCATGATCCCTTAGTGCGCCTGTCTGTCATTTGTTTTTCTTGTCTGTGAGCCCCCCTTGTGGGAGCTCACCTTTATAGGGGATGTGTGGAACCCCCCCAGACTAACGGCTGCAAGAGGGACTTTTTACAGTGACATCTTTAGCGCGGAACAACATATCTACTTTATTTCTAAATATACCTATGGAAAATAGAAAATAGAATGAGACATGACTCATGACAGATGAAAATATAAATATCAAATTAATGTATTAATATTTAATTCTAAATATATAGATAGAAATATATTCGACCATAGTTTCAAATATATTAGATTGTATTATATTCACACACACACCTCTTATATATAATATTTTATTAATATCATATTATATATTACATATCACAGATTATATATAAAAAAATGATGTACATACACACACACACACATATATAGTATATTTCTTGCTTTATCCATTGTAACACCGCCGGAAGAAGAGATCAGTGTATCTCGAAAGCTCGCACAAATAACAGCATTTCGTTAGCCACAGAACGGTATCGTCTATTCGTTCTTGATTAGTAAGCTCAGCTAACACGGTACAGATCTCGATCTCTCTCTCTCTCTCTCTCTCTCGTTAATATATGTGCATATATTACAAAACTGCATTATGTATATATATATAGTGCAGAATAAATGAGTACTTTAGTATTAGGTGATACCTTTTTTTATTTTATCCCCTGATTAAGTCATTTTGATGACAAAACTCGTAGGGCGTGGTCTAACTGTGTGGCTGACACTCACTTAGTGGATACCATAGAGGTTGTGTATGAGCTCCTGAGTCTCCCCGCGATTGAACATATTCACATTGGCCTGTATGAACGCTTGATTCGCTTGTATCCAGAGGAACATCTTTGCCGGGTGCTCAAGGGAGAAGGTTCCGCTTCCGGTTCACGTGGAGGAGCGACGCAGAACGCCGGGATCTCGTGGTGTGCTGAGAGGACCGCGTTGTGGGCGATTGAGATCTAATCTCATACACCCTTGTTTTTATATTACCTTTGTGAGTGGGCATTTGAATGAGTTCATGTTCCTCATGTATTTTTATACGTTAATACACTAGGTGTGTGCCTGTTTGTTTTCTTTTCTCTCTCTTTAAACCATTTTTAACATGGTTCTCTATAAGCTTAAGCTTGCTGCATGGTCACAGCCACGGTTAAGAAGCATAGCCAGAAATCCCACCCACAGACAGCCCTTTTGACCTTAATGGGTCTCATCAGTGTGGGGTTGGTTAACTGGCTATGCAATGAAGCAATGAGGATGGGGTTTACCATACTTAGTTAAGTTATGGTGGGTAAAAAAAGTGACAAAAACCCTCCACAGCAAAACATATAGCAAATGGAAATATTACTGTATGCTCATTTGCATGTCTTAGACAGGTCTGCAACCCCGCCTTTCACCATTATCACCCAGCACACAGCACTTCCACTGCAGCAAGGGATTCTGGGAAATTACATGTAAGTGGACACAGTGTCACCCTTTGCTTCAAAACCATGCACACATGGTAGATATATATATATAGGGAACCATGTTAAAAATGGTTATTGAGGCAAAAAGTGACACTGTGTGCTCATTTGCATGTCATTTCCCAGAATCCCTTGCTGCAGTGGAAGTGCTGTATGCTGGGTGATAATGGGTAAAGGCGGGGTTGCAGACCTGCCTAAGACATGCAGATGAGCATTTACATTCGCATATATAATTTATATATATATATATATATATAAAACATGTAAAAACTATAATACACTTAAAATAAGACTCGGCTGATAAACAATGACATACAATATGAACAAATATATGCATGACACAACACATAACATCTTATAAGAGTTCCTGACATTTGAATCGAACCTCGGAGCCCTTTAAGGACATTTAAATTTTTCCGCGAAATAAACACGTGGCTTCTCCATCCTCCCAGGGGCAGTACTGGGACGCCGATCGCGTCACCCTGGTAACCGCCTTCCCCGCATTCCATTGGCTCGCTCTCTCCGCCAGCGCGTCTCCGATTGCATGCTCACATAGAGTGGGCGTTGTAGGGGCGTGGCGACCAGAGAGGAGACTGATGCATCGCTCAGTTTGCCTGTCAGTTCCCGACGTGCAGAGCAGCTGTATGGAACCCGCTGGTCCGGGCTGCTGCACCAGCGCCGATCTCCACAGCTAATCCATCAATCTCTGCACGCTCGGATCATTCTCCCCTCCTTGCTTTCTTCTTTCCCTACATTAAACAGGTTTCCTGGGGAGGGCTGGAACTGCACGATCACCGCTAAACCTTCCACAACGCCTGCGTGTGTCAAGGTATTAAAGGTCTACCAAGCATCCAAGAGCAAAGCAAAGGGGATCTACCATACAAGAGAGGATTAAGTGAATATCCAAATTCTGCAGCACCCAAGATCATCCATCGGGGTCACTACACATTTTGCACTTCCAGCTGCTACAGAAAGCCCGGATAAATATTCAGATTTATTATCTGCAACTAAATACACTGGATTTATAAAGATCTGCAAATCCCTATTTTAGTGGGATTTTTTTTTTAAAATTCCCTTTCTGCTGTCCATTTGATCTGGAGTTAACAGGATAATAACAAAGAAATGTTGATTTTATTATTTGGGGGGGTTAATATTTAAATGTATATTTCTTGCTTTTCCTGCTGCCACAGTGATATGAAAACGTTGCCCCTGAGGCTTGAGAATAAATTGAATTTTCACTGCTAAGAAGAACATAACGATATATAAGGGCACAGAGTCTTTACTTGCAGTTTCAGATCAGCAAAGAACTGGAGATTTAAAGGGGGGTTTGATATATATACATATTTTTTTTTTTTAAAGGGTTTCTCTGATCTGCCTGGAAAAAAATATATTCTATTAAATCTTTAGATCCCAGACGACATCGTTTTTGTTGTTTGTATTTATGAGTTAATTTCAGCCTGGATTAATGCTACTCCCATGTCAATGCAGAAAACATAAATGTCAATAAATCATTTGGACGGATGGTTTATGAAGACAAGGAATTCAAAGTAAAACACTTTTTGTTTAATTGTATCAAATGTTTTTTTTTTTTTTTTTTTTCTTGTCTGGAATATCCTGAAAGAAAAAGGGATTTCAAGAAGTATTTTTGAGGACTGCATGGCTTGGATTGAGTTTTTTTAGGGCTGTCTGAAGACTTAAATTTTTTTTTTTTTTTTTTTTACTGGATCAAAGGAGTTTTAAGCTGACCATTTCCAGGATTTATGGTAAATATTTTGGAGGGGGTGGGTTTGCCATATTAAAATGCTAAATATTTCACGATTTACATTCTGCCGATATAAAATACATAGATGGTGCGTCCTCTAGATCAGTGTTTTTTTTATTATTATTATTATGAATGGGTTTAACTTAATTTGCTTTATCTTCACCATTGCCCACACTTAATGTATATCTATGTATTCAGATCATTGAAGAATTAAGACAGAAATCCAATTTGAGTGTAAAACTTTCTTTTTTAACTAGTGTTTGACGCAGATTGTCAGACCCAGCGGACTTTTTGATGGGAGGGGCGGGAATGCAGACGCAGAATTAAATGTAGATGTAATGGATGTTATTGCACCTGTTAACGTGAGTTTGACTGTGATACGCGCAGATGCAAGATCGTGCTGTTTGGATGCTAAACCGCTTCGTTTTGTGCATCTACCCACGTTAACAGAGCGATAACGTATGTGCGTTCCGTCACTGCGTCGCTTAACCCTTTCCTGACTCCACCTATCAACCCTCCCTAAATCTCAAGGTGACGTGCACTGAGCGAAATACTTGCGAAATACCTAGGTATATTATTATGAAGAGGTGCAGGATGAGCGTAATAACTGTTATAGAATAATGGTCTTAAATATCGCAATACATAGAATTTTGCCGGTGCAGTGAGTCCCTGTCCTGAAGGGCTAGCAATCTTATTTTGGGGAGATGGTGACTTGCCCCAGGTAACGACTGACTTACCACCATTGGGATTTCATTCATTTAAAAGACCGTGTTCTTACCTCTCCGCATTTTTAGATTCTTGGCGTCAATAATATGGCTAAAATATAAAGGGCGTTTGTGTCTTTTGATGCATAGCCCTATATTATTTAAACATTATAACCCTTTCACGACCGGAAGGAACATACTGCGCTTCAAAATGGTATGGAGTATGTGAGCAATACGATTTTTCCAGGCAGAGGTTGTGTGGTTGGGCTTAGCAGCTGTAATTATATAAAATATTATTCCATTATCTAAATAGAAGACGATCGATGTTTGCAAGCGCGTAGCGATACTTAGTACTGCTTAATATCGCTGCAAGTTAATTTTTTGCAGGGGGGGGCACTTAGATTTATAGAACACAGAAGAATGTTGTTGATACTGATAGATATATCTACATATCTATAGATATATCTCTCTCACAGGGACAGTGTTTGGTTCTGAATCATAGTCCGTCTTCACCTTGTTTGGGAAGATGTAATTCCCAGTGTGTGGCATTCACTGTCAAGGTGCCACTGACAAAAGTTCCACACCATACTGATAAAGAGTCCTGCACACTTGGGACTTGACGTGTGCGTGTGTGTGTTTGATGTTTCACACAACCTCCTTTTTTTTAATATCTTGATTGTATCTCGATAAAGGTCGCAACGGCGCCCGTAACGTCGTTCACTTTTATATTGGCATATATTCGTCAAGTTCAAAGTGTTCAGGATACTATCAAGTTGTGTGTATGTGTATACACACCTGTTCACCGCTTCATTCAAAGTGAACTGTTGCTTCCTGGTAACCTGTGAGAGTTTCCTGCTTTTTTTTTTTTTGTATTCTTTATAACAGGAACAGTGTAATCCACCTTCATTGTGATCTGTCTGTTTTGATTATTACAGGGCCTGATAATTGCTTCCCTGGGAGGTAAAGCCAGATCACTAGCAGAACCTACAGAGCCCTATAAACCAGGGGGGCTCAACTCCAGTCCTCAAGCCCCCCTCAACAGGTCAGGTTATCAGGATATCCCAGCTTCAGCACAGGTTGCTCAATTGGTCCCTGGACTGAGCCTCTATTTAAACCACCTATGCTGAAGCTGGGATATCCTGAAAACCTGGGGGGGGGGGGGGGGCTTGAGGCGGGAAGTTGAGCACCCCTGGTTTATAAGACTATAGTTTCTGCTACTGATCTGGCTCTATCTCCCTGGGAAGTAATAATCAAACCGGCAGGTCACCATGAAGGTGAATGACTCAACAGGTCAGGTTTTCAGGATATCCCGGCTTCAGCACAAGTGGCTCAATCAGAGGCTGTCTTCGACTGAGCCACCTGTGCTGGGAAATCCTGAAAACCTGACCTGTTGAGCCGGTGTTCATTAACAACCCCGTTGCCATTAAGAACCCCTCTAGCAGGCCCGAGTGAGGACAGTAGAGTCAGCAGCTCCTTTCATACATCTGTTCTGCGCTTTTAAACTCCTCATTCTACAGAAAGGTCCACCAGGAGTGGCACATCCCCCCCCCCCCCCCCCCCCCCAACAGACATCAAAGTCCTTTTAGTCCTAATATGTAAAAGGAAGCGGCCTTTCTGTTTTTGCTGCGGGTTGGGTTGTGTTGGTTTAGCTGTGCGTTTTTAATGAGAGCAGACAGTCTAGTGAAGCTGAAGAAAAGGAATGAGGGATTTGTGACAAGCCTGGCTTGTAGATGGGTAGTGTCTCATATTTGTTTTGCTTCTGAAGGTAGACACAATACCGCACAATGCTGGCTTCAACCTTTACAGATAAGGGGGCGGCTTGGGTCTTATTAACCCATCCGATGCCTAAGTCACCAGGGATACGTCGCTTTTGGGCTTGGGTTATAAGGCATCGCTTATGAAATTCAGTGTTGGCTGTACAACGAAACCCTGCAAAAACCATACAATACATGGTGATGGATAAGTACATCTCTCTGTTGGCCGATTTTGATCAGATCATGGAAATACAATTATTTTATCCACCACCCTAGTCTGTCCCTTTTTGGCAGGGGCACTGTTGTGTCCTCCCTCCTAGGACCAAAATAAACAAATGGCTTTTGGTCTGATTACAGGTAATCAGACCCTATAAGTATTCGGTCAATCGCATTTGAAAGTCTCCATAGTTGCCATGTGTGTATATTAGCGCTGACGGTGTGCGTAGTGCTGTACACAGCATCTTGCTGGCCCCCTGTCCCAAAGAGCTTCCAGTCTTGTTTTGATGCCTGGTGGGCACGGTGATGGTTTGCCCAAGGTCACAAGGACAGCCGGGGCGCGAGCCTGGTGCACACACTTCAAGGAGCGGAACCTCATCTACTATGTAACTATATGTAACATCACCACTGAGGTCCTCCTTTTCTGGGACGCGTGTGTGTGATTGTGTTGGTTGTGCGCTGTTTATTTGGGGGATAATAAGGTTGCACACACATATAAAACGTGTTTGGAGCATGGTGTCGCCGGAGTGATCTGGCTGCAGGAGTGTACGCGCGTGCTTTACAGGAAGTCATGGGGTGCGTGTAAAACACACAGACGCACACGCCGCACTTATACACAGATTTATTGTGCTGGGCACAGCCGTACCGGCCACTTCTAAATCCTTTCTGCTAGTGAAGGGGTTAATGGGGTCTTCCTTTTATAGCAGCTGCCCCCTGAACGCCCCATTCAACAATTTCTCACACACACACCTGAGATAGGTGTTCGACAAACCTATACATTTGCTCGCCCCGGGCGAGTGGATTTACCCCCCGGGCGAGTAAATATTGGCCCAAGCAGCACACGTTTGGTACTAGGTGGCGAGTAGATTTTTTTGTGTGGCGAGTAGATTTTTTGGTGATTTGTCAACCACTGGATATAGATATATATTTAATACTCTCACACGCGTGCACACACGCACTCTTTGATACACACTACCCTGGTATACATGCACTCGCTAATGCGGACACACACGCACGCCCTGTGCATTGGGGTTGGGTGTGTGTATCAGGGTTTGTGTATTGGGGTAGTGTGTGTATGAAACACTGCCCTGATGCACACTGTATATTGCCCCCTCGCCCGTGTGTGAGAGCTGGCACACGCAAACAGACCCGGGTTATATATGCTGACACTAACCCACGCCTCTGTACTGTCTGGGCGCCCCTGGCTACAGCTCTTTTTGAAGATTGATTTTGCTGATGGCACTTTCTCTGCGCCCCCCCCCCCCCCCCCCCCACCTCTCTTCTGTTATTTCTAAAACCTGAGAAGAACTGAAGCACAAAGTGTTACTTCTCATACATACGTGTGACCTGACAGATCTTTCCCAGGCCGCAGTGAAAGCCACTTGATCCGCGCGGTGACATTTCAGTGGATTAAAAAATAAAATAGAAATTAGCAGTACTGTGTTGGATTACAAATAAAACAAATCCACATTTCTAAAAGCAAATCTCTATTAATGTTTTATTGCACACTAGAGCGTGTGTGTGTGTGTGTGTGTTTATACAGTGCTGTTGCTGTAAATATTTAATAATGATTGTACTAATATGCCTAGGATGCCCGGCGCTGTTTAGAAGACATGTTGCTTTTCTTAAAATACAGCTCAACTGGAAGTGTCTACATAACAAAGTTGTGGTGCTTTGTGAATATAGATGCTTACCGGTGTTTAATGCTCCCGATATTGAAATCTAAATCGCTGTACCCTTCCCCCTCCCCCCCCACAACTGTTGGGAAAAACCTTATAAAAACTTAAGTGAAAATAAATGGCTGCCAAACCTCGCAGGTCCCGCAGCTCCACAGGAAGCTGCAAAGCCCCCCGTTGTCACTTCCAATGGGACGGCCATTTTTAATGCCCATCTTTAACACTCCTTCATTTTTGTGGGGCTCACATAAATGGCTGGCGCTGGACGTACAGATGTTTAATGGGATGTACCAAAAAAATTATTAAGAGACAATGCGTCAATCGTTCGCCAAGTTCAACATGACATAAACCCTGCACAGTCTCTGTTAATAGCGCAGAATTACGTTTGTGTGTCTGTCAACCAAAAAATGTGCTTTATGCAGCATGAATGTTTTTATTATATAGATGACCAAAATGTATTTTCACCGTATGGCTATTATTCGTAAATATCTATTTAGTGTAATATTTATACTAGCTATACCAATAAAATGCACAATTCTGCATTAACTTAAATTGTATCCATCGGGTATTCAACATAAGGCGATGCATGAAACCCTAAACAGTGTTCTAAACTTAGATTGCAAGCTCTTTGGGGGCAGGGTCTCCTTTAGCCTTACGTTATCATTTACCTGTTGCGCTTATTCCGAGTTAGTAATATGCATGACTGACCTATTGTAATGTTGTACAGGAGAGGAGAAGGAGCGGCTCAGTGAGTAAAGACACTGACTGGCACTGAGTGTGGAGCAGGGGAACCTGGTTCAATTCCTGGTGTTGGCTCCTTGTGACCTTGGGCAAGTCACTTTATCTCCCTGTGCCTCAGGCACCAAAAATCAGATTGTAAGCTCCACGGGCTGTGCCTGCAAAGTGTCTCTGTAAAGCACTACGTAAAACTAGCAGAGCGATACAAGAACATGTTGTTATTATTATTACAGTGCTGCATAAATGGTTTGCGCTATATAAATAATGTGTATAAATAACGACCTTCAGATTTAAGACGCATGTTTTAATGAAACTTTTTAGCACTCTGTTTTTTTTTTTGTGCATCAAATGTTCAAATATGCGTTTAATACATGGGCTCCTTTATCTCCCTGTGCCTCAGAAACCAGTTGGGTTGCAAGTATATTATATTATTGTAAAAACTCAAGGTTTTTGTTATAAAACATACATTTTTTTAAATCTAAACATACGTGTTGTTTTTTTATTTTTTGTACATCGGATTGGGAGTGGGGGGAGGGGGGTCTCCGGAGCTGACACCCATTTATTTCAGCTCTGGGGACCCCCTGCTTCCGGAGAGACTCGCCCACGTATAGGAAAGGGGGAGCTTTAAACTTTGCCGAGATACCGGTGCCCCCCCTTTTTTTTGAAGGTCTATATCCCGGAACCAGGTGGTTCCACGGCTCTGAAATGAGTGGGGTTCAGCTCAGGAGACCCCTTATATCCTATGTTAAAAACAAAAGGCGTCAATGGCTTCTTTGAAACTTGCACTTCTCTAATTAAAGAAACATTCAAATCGCCTACAATTAATCTATCAAACATGCTGCTGTTTAATTCCCACGGTCCTGAAGGGTTAACGGGTCAGTCCCACCTAGGACCTGAGCGAACATGACCGTGACCTATTTAGCAGAATAACTGATTAACACCTTGTTTTGAAAATAATCTGGTATGTATTTTTAAATAACTTTTTTTTTTTTTTTCCCAAATAACTTTCCCCCCCCCCCCCTCCCAGGATTGAAGTAGAGGGCCTCCGGAGCTGAACCCCGTTAATTTCATCTCCCGGGGACCCCCTGCTTCCGGAGTTAGCTCCGTAGTAGGTGCCGGTAGCCGCTCTGCTAGCAGGGATCACATAATGGCCGCTGTTCGAAACTCCAGCGCCCTGCGGGCCAATAGGAAGCCGCGACATCAGGTTAGACTTCCTACTGCCCCGCGTGACGCGCGTGAGCTTTAAACTTTAAAGCCCAGTTAGCTCAACCTGGCACCTTCTACAGAGGTCTGTATCTCCGGAAGCAGGGGGTCCCCGGGGCTGAAATAAATGGGGGTCAACTCCAGAAGAGCTGGGATTGCTCCCTTTTATAAATAAAGGGAAGGGGAGAGACAAACGGAAGGGGAGAGAGAGGAATAAAAAAAAGGGGGGGAAAAAAATAAAATAAAAGAAAAGAAAAAAAAACAAAATACAACGAACAAAAAAAAAAAAAAAAATAAAAAAGAAAAAAGAGGAAAATAAAAAATAAAAAAAACCCACCCACAACACTAAGCAAACAAAACCCCAAAAACACAACCAACGAAAATCACCCACCCAAAAACACACACCCACCCCCCCCCCCCCCCACACACCCCCACACACCCCCCCCCCCCCACTTCCTGCAGGGACTGTCTCTCTAGAAAAGAAATATTCATGAAGGGTAATTCCATAAAAAAAAAAAAGTGATGCTTATCTACAAGAACAGGGCTGGGTTCTGAGAATGGAGCCAGGGACATAAAAGAGCCTTCTTTTATTACCTCCTGTTTGCCTGGGAATAGCTGCAGGTCTGTCCCTGGAGTGATCCTGCTTTATTGTGTTTACCTCCTGTGAGAAGGCAGGAGTCTTTTATGGGGGCTGGAAGAGGGAGGAGGGTAGGGAACTGAAGGTTTTTTTTGGGGGGTTGGCCGGGGTGAGGGCAGCTATTGGGTTGCTAAGTGATGGCAAATCCTAGTTAATCAGTTTTCTGTCTCACGTGGGCTGTCACACACACTTCAATCTGCAAAGCCCAGGCTAATGGATATTGAAGAGGAAGTCCCGGCCTAAGACCCTCCCCTACCACCCCAAAAAAATAGCTAATGGAGATAGGGTGTTGTAGGGTTAACCCTTGAAGGGGCTGCATGTTGAAGGGTTAACTGCAGGACCTACTTGTTGCAGAGATTTTCATCTCCATCGAAAATATTTGGCAGATAATGCAAGGAATGAATGTGGGCGACTTGCAAGTCCTTATACATTTTCTGTATTTAAGTACACGGTTTGTTTTTTAATATTTTATTGAAGATTGAATGTCTCCATAGTAGCTAGGTTTATTTAGAGGGCTTTTCTAAGCTTTTTTTCCCATATATTTTGTGAATTCTTGTATACGCAGGTAAATTGTTTTAAACCCGCACTATTTCTCCTCCCCTTCCCGCCCCTGTTTTTTGTTGGTTTGTGTAAATCAATTACGCTTTCATTCGCCAAACGGCTAAAGGGAATGAACCAATATGTAGGAGAATAAGATTAAAATGAAATGGGAGGAACATTTTTACACAAGAACCAAATAAATGAAATCTTAACTTTTGCCACCAGCAGATTAAGGTCTTTCAAATCTAAGGCTTTGGTCCCGCTGCGTCCGGCGGCGTGTGCGCTACTCGCCATCTGATGGTGTCCTCCCGAGCCGGTCCCAGTCCCCCCTCGCTGCACAGCTCACTACACGCTGTGACGCGTCAGCCGCCAGGGGATGCAAGAGAATTGTAATCCCAAGCGGCGACGCGTCACGTGGTGTGGCTGTGAGCCAATGAGGAGAGGAGGGCTTCGGGGAGGCGGGGAAAGCAGCTGCAGCACCAAGGGAGCCCCCCCGCTCCCTCCCACAGACTCTCTCCTCATAGTCTGTGTCAGCAGATGCACGGAGGAGGGGAGGCTTCGGGGAGCAGGGAGGCTTCAGGGGAACGGAGGACGTTGGGTTTGGCCACAAAGACTGGGGGGTCACAAAGTGGATAGTTCAACTGCGGAGACCACTCCTGTTCACTTTAGAGGCGGGGGAGCGGGGAGGGAATCCCTGGCACACAGTGTGATGGCCCCGCCCCCAGACATCATTGCCGCGCCCCCCCCCCCCCCCCCCCCTTTTGCCCCCCCCCCCCCCCCCCCGCGCCAGCTCCTGCACCCTACAGACCGCAGATAGCGGTCAAGTGCCTCTCCACTGCAGACAGGCGGCGCGTGGTCTGAGGCAGCGGGGCCTTAGCTTAAGGCCTGGGACATAGTAAGCGCTTAGGTGCTGCTGCTCGCTCTCGCTTGCTGCCGCTCGCTCTACCAGGAGCTTTTTGCTGTCCTGACAGAGGAGACAGCAAGCGCGCGGGTATCACTGTGTGTGTGTCACTTGGTAGCTGTCAGTGTGTGTGTGTCACTTTGAAGTGGTCTGTGTGTTTGTGTGTCACTGGGGAACGTGTGTGTGTGTGTGTGTGTGTGTGTATATATTATATAATATTTTAAAAATTAAAAAAAAAACATGTGAGAATAAATTATTTATTAACATTGTGCAACTTTTGATAATTATGTTCACACACGCACGCACGCGCACACACACATGCATACACACACACAAAGGCACACACACATGCATACACACACACATGCATACACACATGCATACACGCATACACACACATGCATACACACATGCATACACGCATACACACACATGCATACACACACACACATGCATACACATATACATACACACACATGCATACACACACACACACATGCATACACACACATGCATACACACACATGCATACACATATACACACACCCATGCATGCACATACACACACACATGCATACACATATACACACACATGCATACACACACACACACATGCATACACATATATACACACACATGCATACACACATACACACACACATGCATACACATACACACACACATGCATACACATATACACACACACATGCATACACATACACACACACTTGCATACACACATGCATACACACGCACACATGCATACACACATGCATACACACGCACACATGCATACACATACACACACACATATACATACATACACACACACACACACACAGGAGACATGGATCGGGGCAGAAGGGAGACAGGGATCGGGGCAGAAGGGGGGCAGAAGGGAGACAGGGATCGGAGCAGAAGGGAGACAGGGATCGGGGCAGAAGGGAGACAGGGATCGGGGCAGAAGGGGGACAGACCGTCAGGGGGCGGGCCGGGGGCGGGCGCGTCACTGGCCGGGGGCGGGCCAGTGACGTCACGGAGCTGGTTCGCCCTCATTGGGCGAACCGCTCACGTTACCGGCCTGTTGCACCGGCAAGCGGGGGAATTTTAAATTCCCCTAAGACCTGCGCTTGCGGAAGCGCAGGTGAGCCCCTACTAAAGCCGCTCTAATTGCGGCTGTAGGGGCTCAGTGCTGAGCGGGAGCGCGCGTCAGCACGCTTCCGCCAGCAAGCAGTAAACATGGCCGAGGCCTAAGGCTGTCTCACATTTTAATCTGGTCTGTAACTGTCTCATACGCCCATAATATATATTTTCTTTAACTGTGCATGCAATGTCTTGTATATAATGTATACCCTGTTCATTTATGTAACTGTATTTGTAACCATGTATTATTTGTCTTAACTCCGTGCCGAGGACATACTTGAAAACGAGAGGTAACTCTCAATGTATTACTTCCTGGTAAAATATTTTTATAAATAAATAATTCTAAGGGAATTATTGTCTTGATAGGTTGTTAAAAATCACTGGGTTTTTTTTCCTTCCTTTTTTTTGCCTGGTCTAGTGTCAACTGTGTGTACTGTGTAGAAGGCTGTAGGACTAGCTTAGTGGTAATATGCTTGCCTTCGAAGGGGATAAACCCAGTTTAAATCCTTGTGCCTGCTCCCCTGGTGACCCTGAGCATCAACACTGAGTTGACTCGCTGCAAAATTCTGTCTTGTTTTTAAAAGGAAATTGTTTTTTATTTCCTTTACCATCTGCGGCTTTAACCCCTTTTGAGTGTTTCAGAGACCGCGCCACCCGGGGGCTCGCAATCACGTGATGGCTCCTTCACCGATGACGCAAGGGGCAAATTCCTCCTCACCGTCCCTTTCACTTCGTCATCGCTCGCATTCTGCGCAGGACACGATGAATCTAGTAGCTACATCAATAGGGCACCCAAAGGGTTAGCGCCGCAGTCACCCCCTGGGTGCCATTTTCTCCCCCCGCCCCATCATTTTATTATTACTTTTGAAATCCCTTCTTGCCCCCTTTCTAACGCTGTGTTCGTTTTTAAAATCTGCCGCTTTTTGTTTAGGAGAGAGACGCGTTTGAAATATTGAGGCCGAAGATGTTTTCGGACATTGATCTCCGAGGGCTTTTGATCTGACGACGGCCTGAATGGCTGCTTCGTATACCCAGTGTCTGTACATTACCCCCTACGTGTCTGGGAGGGTAAGAATGGAACCTTCCCAGAACCCTCTGCAGTGCAAAGGTTTACCGCTGTCGCTAGAGATTCCGAAAATCATGATTTTTAACACGGGACAAGATTGTTGGGATTGAAACAGGGTCTTCGGAGCTGAACCCCATTAACTTCTGTTTCGGGGGACCCCCCCCCCTGCTTCCCGACATACCTCTGTAGGGGGTGCCGGTAGGCACTCCGGCTTGGCTGGCAGAGATCACGTAATGGCGACGTTTCAAAGCTCCCTCGCCCTGCGGGCCAATAGGAAGCCGTGACATCATCTGGTGCGTCTTCCTGTTGGCCCATGTGACGCGGGAGCTTTAAAAAGCAACCGAGGTACCGGCACATCCTTCGGAGGTCCGTATCTCCGGAAGCAGGGGGTCTCTAGAGCTGAAGTTAATGGGATTCAGCTCCGAAGACCCCCTGCTTCAATCCTATGTAAGAAAAATGTTTAAACATGCAAAAAACATGGCCTGCGTTAATTGCTCCTTTTAAATTAAATTAATACAGCCTCCTGGGGGGGGGGGGGGAGGCTGAAATCTCATATTCATGGCGTATATCTTTTTTTGTATTTTTATTCAGTATGGGAGCATTTCGGTGTCGCATCCTGTTTTCTGGTTTTAAAGCTACTGATAAATTCTCTGCTTAGTGAATCCCGGTAGCAATAAAAAAAAATCCCCAGCAGGCTCTTGTCAGATACAGGTCATTAACTTTCTTTCATTGAGAGTTTGTTTACAAGGAGCCATAAATAGTGTGTGTGTGTGTTCTAATCTGCGCTCCAGCAATACACATGGAGGCCCAGGCAGAGCCAATGAGCATTCCTGTGGCCGGATCTGCTTGTTTTTCACGGGTCCCCAAATAGGCCTCATGCACCCCGTTGTCATTTGTTTTATATAAGGCTAGGTCTACAAAGCTGTATTAAATCCAGCCGCATAACGGGACGTTACCTATAATGGGAGCGGACGGTATGTTCGCCGAGGTGAGTGCAGATCCACAATCTTATGATATGCGTCCGTGATACATCCCATTAGCATAGGGTTAATGCTAATGGAATGAACCATTCATTATTTGCATCGTTGTCACTTTATTGTAGCACAATGTTGTGTTATCTTCCTATAAACGAGACGGTAATTGTGTCTTTAGTGTTACTCCCATCCAGGCCCTGAGATAGACGGGGGTTTTGCTCAAGTTGATAGAGAAGAGGCAAGTAACACTGTTATCATCCCTGTGTTACACCGATAGACCCTATAAAAGCCCTATATCAGGGTCTGGATGTGAGCAATGCCAAGTTTTAGGTCTGACCTACCTAACGTAACGTTACGTCCCCGCGTTACCCGTAACGGGCTTTAGTGGATACGCAATGTTGGGATAACGCCTCATTTGCATATCATGTGCATGTCATTATCACTAACGGCCGTCATCGTTAACGCTCGGCTCTCTACGGGGAAAAGAACACGACTTAATGTTGTTGTCCGCTGAAGAGTCGCTGTTCGGGCCTAACGTTTGACTCGTCACTTAACGTGATGCTAAGCGAACCGATCGAGTGGTTGAAGGTTCAAGTTCTACTGAAAACAGCCGTGTCGCTGGCATCCTGAAAGGCAGCTGCACCCCAATTATCCCCTCAGTTGTCAAGCGCTGGTTAGTAGTTTGTGAATTGGTGCAGGGATAAGGATTAAGAAAAAACTTTACATTTAAAAAAAAAATCTAAAACACAAGAAAGGTCTGAGTGGGCAACTCCAGTTCTCAAGGGCCACCAACCGGTCCGGTTTTGAGGATATCCCTGCTTCAGCACAGACGGCCCTTGAGTCCTGGAATTTGCCACCCCAGGTCTAAGGCAGGGGTGCGCAAACTTCCTGCGCTGTGCTCCCACCCCTGCCTGCTCTCCTGGGTCACGCCCCCCCCCCTCTAATGTGGCGTCATTTGACGTCACGTCTCCATGGCAACGGGCGCCATTTGACACCGTGTTGCCATGGAGACGCGTAAGTGAAGCCGGGTAAGTAGGTTTACAGAGGCCTCGCGCTCTCAGCGTGGGGCCTCTGTAACCGCCGCGCTCTCCCATTTTGCGCACCCCTGGGCTAAAGTAAATACAGCCCTGAGACATGTTGTTCCATACATTACTGGGCCAGAAGATGCCATATGGACCCTATGTATGAAGAAGCACGGCTTGGTAAACATGCACCTAAACATCAATAAAATAATCAAGCTAAGAATCTCCGTTAGTGTGTTTTCCTCCGTGTGCTGCCACCTTCTGCGTCTCTGCTGTCTGGCTGTCACCTCTTGGGATGTCATTTTATGGCTCTTCCCGTGACGGGGACCATTTGGTGACAGCAGGACGGGGGAGTTTTTTTAAAGTAGGGATTTTAATATGAAAGATATTTTTTTCTTTCCGAAGGCGGTTCTCTTGCAGAGCTGTTAACCCCCCCCCCCCCCCCCTATCACTTGAATCTACGCTGCTAGATTATTTTAGCCACATTGTATATTCCATTGTATCTTCCGGTCATCTGGACAGCGTTACACGTTATATGATATTACAGGTATATCGGTGAGTCCTGCAACCGTAAATGACATCGCCAAAGGAGCTAAATGTTTGGAGCTTCATATATATCATTTGAAACAGGGGGTCTCTGGAGCTGAACCGTGTTAACTTCAGCTCTGGGGACCTGCTGCGTCCCGAGATTCTTACCGCGGAAGGGGGGTGCCGGCGCAGTTTACAGGTCCCACGTGGGCCAATAGATAAGAGATGACGTCACGGCTTCCTGTTGGCCCACGGGACATTTATGCCGCCATTTTCATAGCCCCGTCTCAGCTGCTACCGGCACCCCCTTCTGACGTGTCTCGGGAAGCAGGGGGTTCCCGGAGCAGAAATGAACGCGGTTGAGCTCTGGAGACCCCCTGCTTCAAACCTATTCTTTAAAATGCCAGGACTGCAGCGTTAAAGGCATACTACACGTTAAAGATGTAACTCAAAGTGGTTTTCTTGTTCGTTAAAAATAACAATTACAAAAAAAAAAGTCCCAAGTATCATACAATAAATTACATGTATGTAACATCCAACTCTCCCCAGATGACTGGTAGGCGCATTGTAACTAAATGGTCTAGCAGCGTGGATGCGTCTACGGCGGCGACCATGCTGGCGAAATCACATTGCCTTAAGGCATTGACGCGCGTGCGACAGCAGGAGGCGGCGCACAGTGCGCGAGGGATCCGTTCAATCTGACTCCTTGGCGCGACGGGGCAGGTCACGTGAGCGGTTCGCCCAAAGATGGTGAACAAGCTCCGTGACGTCAGACACGCCCCCCCCACGGCGCGTCTACCCGCTCCCGCTTAACGCGGGTGACGTCACTCGCGCGGTCGCCGCGGACGCGGGAAGCACATCCCTGCTAGAGAAACTCCTTCTGAAACTCAAACTTGACATTGTAATAACATGGTTTTAACACACCCGCCCTGGCTGTTACCCTGTGCATCGCCGGCCCATCTGGCAGCGAGGGGGTTAAGGTGTGCGTCTCCTGTGTCTTATCTCCTAGATAAGCAGATGGCTCCTGGCTGCTGTCACTGTAATAAAGCCAATCCAGTGCATTGATTTAGTTTCATTGTACAAAGCCTAAATTGGGGGATGCGGCTGGGAGGGAGTGGGTTCCCCACCCCCCCTGTTTAATGTCAAAACATTCTGTATCCTGTATCATGAGATATATATATATATTTATATATAAATATCTCTCTGCAGAATAGTGATATAACCACGGGTTGACATTTTAACATTGACCAGCCCCCACTCCGACAGGGGCAGCCCTACTCCCACAAATGACTGTCAATGATTTTATTCAGTGTACAGAGCCGGAAATAACCGAGGGCTAATCGGATATAATTACTTTTATTGTGACGGTTTCTCCTAGGAGCAAAGTGAACTTGGGGAGGTGGTGCGTTTTAACCCTTCCTGTGCTGGAATGATGATCACGTGGTGGTGGGGGGGGGTGGGGGTGACTAGTCTGGTGGTCCCTTTCTGTTCCTTAAATGCCCTAAATTGTGTTTTTACCTTACGGGTTCATGGTCCTAGTATGTGTGTGTGTGTGTCTTTGTGTCTTTACTGTTACTGTTCACACCAGGCTACCTGTTTCTACCTCATCTTATTTCCAACCACTTCTCAACACCCGTTGTAACCAGAGATCCCGCTGACATACACGGTATATAATATTGTGTTTCTGTTTTTCTGCCATACCTGATGAAGGACCCCGAGAGGTGGGAAAGCTTGTAACATCTCAACTACTTGTTGGTGCAATCAAAGGTCTCATACCCCCTCCTCCTTCTCCCTCCTTTGTTACTATGTATAATATATATATAGTTATACGTTATACGTTACCGTTCCAAGGATTGGTAAACAAGAGACAGCACTCAAAGTTGAAAATCAAAGTGTATAGTGAAAGCTTTCACTTATACACTTTGATTTTTCACTTTGAGTGCTGTCTCTTGTTTACCATCCGGGACGGTAACGTATAACTACATTCTCTATATGGGACGTGCACCTGTGGCTTACCAGCACCTATTGAGCGCCAACTGCCTTATCTGACTATATATATATATATATATATATATACTCAAAATATTATTATATTAGCAATGTTTTGGCCCCCAACAGGAGCGATAGATATAGATGTAACCGTCCTCGCCCGACTTCTAGGGACATTATCGGTGTGTTATGGCTACTTTGCATGGGTTACCGTGACTCAGGGGGCTGGATTCAGGCGGCTGAGCGATGAGGTTACAAGGTTGTAGAATAATGGAACTTTTGCAGTACAACCGTCATGTATTCGTGTCCCCACGGACAGGGACCGCTCTTACACATTAACGATGTACGGTACTTTATAATGGACGGACATGAATGCAGCTCTTCTATCAGTGACACTCTTAACGCTCACATGAAGGTACTTTGACTTTGACTTAGTTGCTCTGAGTAAGTGTGGGAGCCTGACCCCCTTGTTGCTTTGGAACTATCCTCGGTATTAATCCGATTACTCTGGGCCCCAACGGGAATCCTGGTGGATCTTTCTCACTTGACCCAATACCTGTTGCCTGTTTGGGAACTGCCACTTCCATACGGATTTGTGAGGAATATTAGCGCTGATCTGCCGGCACCCGATCTCTATGGCGCGCCGTATTCCTATTCACTAATTATTCTGGATTCCATTCCTTCAGGGATCCAAACTTAACGGGTACTTTCCTTATCTACAACATAATAAACAGGAGGGCCTGGTCTATGCTATTACTTTATAAACTACTCTCCCCGAGGCTCCTCTCCTCTTGTCCTCCTGGAACCTAGCCTTCTAGAATAGTTTCTCCCCCTTAAATACCTATGCATGATGCCTGGATCCCGATAGCTGGGTGGGGACCAGCATACAACAGCCATGTTAGTAATCCTTTACGAGGAGAGTTACATACACGCACACACATTGTACTTTTTAAGTAGATATTTTGATTGTTTTCTAGATTTTGCACACTTTGGAATGCATAATGTCCCTGCCTTTCTAAGGCCTCGTTTTGTGGATGCTCGCGTGCGCAACTGCGTGACGTCACGCACGAAACATGCACTGCAGGCACCGGGAGGCAACAGGTAGGCGCGGCCATGAAGTCACGTGAGCGGTTCGCCCTCATTGGCTGAACCGCTCACGTGACGCGGCCGTCGCCCGGAAAAATCTGTTTCAAATGTGTGCGCTCAATTGACAACATTACTTTTGTTTTGGCGCCATGCAGCATCGTGCACATGTGTGCCACCATTACAATCACAGCCTAACCGATAAACTGCCCCTTTAAATGAAATGCTCCAGCGCTAAAAAAACAGATGTTGCTATTTGAAGAAGGCAAATTCTTTCTGTCTGGCCTAGGGGACAATAGGAATGGGTTTATTGTCACATTGTTTCCACGCTGATGCATTTCAATTCTGCAGCTCATTCCTGGGACAGAGGTGGGGGGAGGAATGTAACCCCTTAGGGGTGTGAGCCCCGTTCCCATTTATAGGGGGGCCTGCAAAAGTATAGATGTTATATGGCTAGGTTCATTCACTGTATCACGTCCGCTATACGCTGCTATAGTAACTCTGACCTTTTAAAATACTTTGTTACTCACCGCAAAATATATTACTCTGGAACAAAAAGTTCTGTAACCACTTTAATCCCCTTTATCTCATAATCCAAGACGTGTTTAATATCTGTTTGACCCCAAACCCTAGTTCTAAACGGCTGCTCTCAAATAGTATACAAGATGTAGATTTTGTGGTGGTGGGGGGCTATTTAAATGATTATATTTGAGGAGGAAATTGAGTAATGCTCATCTCATTCTCTGTTCTCCCCTCCGGTATTTATCTGATTTCCCCTCATGTCTTTCCCCCCCCCCCCCTCTTCTCTCACACGTGCCATTCTCTTTATTTAATCCCCCATATATTTTCCCCAGTCATCCTCTCTCTAACAATCTGAGGTTTCTTTTCACAGCTTCTTTTTCTCTTTTCCTTCCCCTTTCCCCCCTCATTTCTCTCTCTCTATTCTCCCCTCATGTCGCTCTCTTCTCTCTCTCTATCTTTGCTCTCTCTTTGCGTTCTCTCTCTCGTTCTCTCTCTCTGCTCTCTCTTTTCTCTCTCTCGTCTCTCGTCTTTCTTTTCCCTCTTATGTATTTCTCTCTTGTACTTAATTTCTCTTTGTGTTCCTTCCTGTATCCTTTCCTTTTCATGTCTGTTTTTACCCCTGTGATTTAACCCTTCCCCTCCCTCTCACCTTTCCCAGCCTGTCTCTCAGGCTGCAGCTCCAGCCCCGCCCACTGACCGAGCCCCCGCCCCTTCCCTCCCTCCCTCTCACCTTTCCCAGCCTGTCTCTCAGGCTGCAGTCCCAGCCCCACCCACTGACCGAGCCCCCGCCCCTTCCCTCCCTCTCACCTTTCACAGCCTGTCTCTCAGGCTGCAGTCCCAGCCCCACCCACTGACTGAGCCCCCGCCCCTTCCCTCCCTCTCACCTTTCCCAGCCTGTCTCTCAGGCTGTAGATCCTGTCCCACGCTGCTCTACTTGAGGCCCCGCCCCCTGACCTAGGCCCCGCCCACCTATGGAGGCTCTGCAGAGGAAGGGGTTTCCCCTCTATTCTTCCTGCTGCATTTCAGAGCCCTGACCTAGGCCCCACCCTGTGATCTAGGCCCCGCCCAACTGTGGAGGCTCTGCAGAGGAAGAGATTTCCCTCTGTGCTTCCTTCTGTATCTCAGGCCCTGCCTACCTGCAGAGGAAGGGATTTCCCACTGTCCTTCCTTCTGTATCTCAGGCCCTGCCTACCTGCACAGGAAGGGATTTCATCTCTGTCCTTCCTTCTGTATCTCAGGCCCTGCCTACCTGCATAGGAAGGGATTTCCCTCTGTCCTTCCTTCTGTATCTCAGGCCTTGCCTACCTGCAGAGGAAGGGATTTCCCTCTGTGCTTCCTTCTGTATCTCAGGCCCTGCCTACCTGCATAGGAAGGGATTTCCCCTCTGTCCTTCCTTCTGTATCTCAGGCCCCGCCTACCTGCAGAGTAAGGGATTTCCCTCTGTCCTTCCTTCTGTATCTCAGGCCTTGCCTACCTGCAGAGGAAGGTATTTCCCTCTGTGCTTCCTTCTGTATCTCAGGCCCCGCCTACCTGCAGAGGAAGGGATTTCCCACTGTCCTTCCTTCTGTATCTCAGGCCCCGCCTACCTGCATAGGAAGGGATTTCCCCTCTGTCCTTCCTTCTGTATCTCAGGCCCTGCCTACCTGCAGAGGAAGGGATTTCCCTCTGTGCTTCCTTCTGTATCTCAGGCCCTGCCTACCTGCATAGGAAGGGATTTCCCTCTGTGCTTCCTTCTGTATCTCAGGCCCTGCCTACCTGCATAGGAAGGGATTTCCCCTCTGTCCTTCCTTCTGTATCTCAGGCCCCGCCTACCTGCAGAGGAAGGGATTTCCCTCTGTCCTTCCTTCTGTATCTCAGGCCTTGCCTACCTGCAGAGGAAGGTATTTCCCTCTGTGCTTCCTTCTGTATCTCAGGCCCCGCCTACCTGCAGAGGAAGGGATTTCCCTCTGTGCTTCCTGCTGCATCTCCCGCAATTTGCTGCCGACAAGGGGGGAGGAGAGCGCGGGACCCCCAAGGGCGCGGGCCCCCCAAGGGCGCGGGTATAGCTACGCCCCTGGTCCTGAACCACTTTAATTTCAGCGCTGAGGAATTCTGCATCCACATTTTGTCCCGTTTCACACCTCTCTCCCTGCACCCCTGTGCCAGGCTACTGTACATAGACAAAAGTAATGAGACAAATATATATACGCCTTTTATTTACCTTGGTGAAATGACTGGGGGTAGTTTATGCTGAGTGTACACGTGGAAAAAGGATTCTTTTGTTTAGAAAACCTATGCAATGCCCCAATCGCATTTAGAAAAGTATACTGGAGTATCAAACAACTGGAAGCGCACAGCCATTTAGCGACGAGAGCCTCAGGGAAATATCTCAGCAGGTGATGTAGTTCAGGGGTGCGCAAACATGGGGTGCGCCCCTGCGGGCGGCGTGGGGTTTACAGAGGCCCCGCGCTCTTCCCGAAGCAGTGAAGGCCTCCGTAACTTCGCCTTACCTTGGTTCAGACAGCTTCTGGTGACGCGCCGCCATGGCAACGCGGCATCATAACGCCAGAGCCAAGGTGGGGAGGGGGGCGCGAAAAGATGGGGGATAGCTGGAAGGGGGAAAAGACTGCGCTCCCCTGATGTAGTCAATAATGCCTAGTTCTGTGGTTCCCAACCTTTAACACTGTGCACCCGCTGCTTGGAAATATTTGTCCCGCAAATCTCTAATGAATAAATCTTATTGCCGACTCCTCAGACTGTCGCTAACAGAGCTGTGTGACCGATCCCAGGCAGTGTCGTGTCCTGAGCTTGCGGGGGGAACACGCGCTTAATAAGGCCTCAAACTGCCCCTCAGTGTGTGCAGGCAGCATGGGGGGTATAGCTGTCACTCACTGCGGGAGCTTCCAAAGTCACGTCCCACAATGCCTTTCTGCTGTGGATGCAAAGCATTGTGGGGAGCGACTTTGGAAGCTCCTGCTGTAATTGACGGGTATACCCCTCACCCACGCTAAGGTGCAGCTTGGGGCCTTACTAAGTGCGCAGTTCCCACACAGGCTCAGGGAAGCCGCCATTACATGTATATATATATATATATATTTTCGACCAACCAGTCGAGACACCTCACAAACCCCGAGGGGTTACCGGACCCCCTGTTGGGAATCGCTGGCCTTGTGATTTGAGTAGACCAAATCACGCCACAGGTGTTTTGAAGTTAAAAAAAAAAATGCAATTGAAAAAGTAGTGTGACTGTGAGATAGAGATGCGGCAGAAATTCCTTCATTCCACTTTAGAGAAATGCAGTGGCGGACATATTTAAAAAGCCCCACAACAACAACAACAACAAATCTTGGCAATTTGGAGGATTGGACAGTGACGTCGTCATTGAAATTCAACCGATTAATGGGGTTCGTTTGGCGCTTTAGTGTCGGGAAAGGAAATGTAGGCATGTATTATTTGTCATCATAATTAGATTGTAAGCTCCTCGGAGCAGGGACTCCTCTTCCTTAATGTTACTTTTATGTCTGAAGCACTTATTCCCATGACCTGTTATTTATATTATTTGTTATTTATATGATTACCACATGTATTACTACTGTGAAGCGCTATGTACATTTATGGCGCTATATAAATAAAGACATACAATACAATTATAAATCCTGTGCCCAGGACATACCTGAAAACGAGAGGTAACTCTCAATGTATTATTTCCTGGTAACACATTGTATAAATAAATGAATGTTAGTGGGACGTGTGCATGTGATCTAAAGGTACGAGCGAAGGCGTAAAATGTGTCCCAATAACCATTACTCTATTTACTTCCGAGTACGCCTTAAACAGCAACACTTTTCCGGGTTGAAGGGTCATACGCTGATATTATTTCGGGGTTAAGCTTGGTCTCGGAGCAACTGGGCTTTAAATGTCTATGCCGATGAATAAAAAGAACCTTGCGTATTGGCGTTGCTGGTGGCCATTTTATTCTCCCGGTCGTACAGGAGGGATATATATATATATAT
>WSYH01007692.1:0-16212 GCA_036426205.1 Ascaphus truei
TCTTATTGATGAGGTCAGTAGTACTTTATTTATTTGAATATGCTAGTTAATGTTTTTAATAATGGGCAAATAATCTATTATCCCTATCTGGATAATAGTTATTTTGCACATTATTGTACTGTAGGTGTTGGGTGGGGGGGTGTATGTATTGAATGTATAGGCCAGGTTTATTTTTTTTACATTCAGGGTTTGTTCCATGGTTCTGCGTGGGACCTCTGGAGACCACCTGTGGTTTCCTTGGGTATCTCACGGGTACCAGGCTGGTGGTTCCACGGATGACACATGCGGGGATGAAGCGGTGGCCTCACATCTGTGGGGGCACCGCGGACCCGTAGGTGCGGGGATGAAGATGTGTGGTCCCACTCCTGTGGGGGCACCGCGGACCCATAATGAACACTCGTGAGTTCCCCAGACCCCCGTGGGAACCACCCGAGGCCCCGCAGACACCTGTGGGTCTGACCCAGGGCTCCCAGACATCCTTAGGCCTACCGTGGGGACACAATTGTGGCCCATGGTGTGCAAAGGAGACCACCTGGGGGCCATGGTGCTGGCGGGACCCACCAGCAGGCCTCCAGAACCTGTTTGAAAAGGGCTGCTGGTACCCTGTAGGTCTGTCAGGTGCCCCGCCAGCCCACCGGGGACTCGCGTGGGGCTGTGTTATGAACCCTGTTTGTAAAAGGATAAATCTTGTATTTATGGGGGGGCACAGGGGGTGGTTAATGTATTTATTAAATATAATGATGTTTATTGTGGGTCACTGTATTTTTTTTATTGTGGGTACGGGGGGTGGGTGGGGGTTTCCCCAACGGTATGTGGGTAGGCCTCCCTTGTGTGTAGTGGGTGAGGGTGGTTAGGCCTCATGGGGTGGGGGGTTAGTGGGGGAGGGTATGTAGGCATCCCGAGTGGTGGGTGAGGGTGGGTTAACCCCTTAATGACTGTAGCGGTTAAAAACCGCTATGGTGATTAAGTGGTTAGGGGACATTACTTTGGATGTTTTCATTCTTGTGTCTGTTTTGCAGCAGCGGAGGGGGCCATGGCCAGGATGAAGAGGAGGATGGCCTTCATCGTGGCAGCCGGACATGGGTGGTGAGTACTATATGTATTTAATGTATTTATTGTTGTTTATTTATTTTAAATACACAGGGGGTGTATGTTGTTTATTGCTATGTTTATTGGGGGCAAATGTCCCCAATAAACATGCTATGCTGCTTTAACCCCTTCATTGCCTTAGCGGCTATCCGCTATGGTAATGAAGCAGCATTTATGTATTTTTACGGGAGCAGGGGGTCCCCTGAGCTGAACCGCATTAATTTGTGGCTCAGAGACCACCTGCTTCCCAAATTACAGGCCCCAGTTTGGGGCACCGGTGCCAGTGTCGCCGCCATATTTATAGCGGGCACGTCGCGTATGGGATGCTATAAAGATGGCGGCGACACTGCCACCCGATGACACACACCGGGGCCTGTAACTCGGGAAGCAGGGGGTCTCTGGTCCACAAAGCAACGCGATTCAGCTCAGGGGACCCCCTGCTCACAGTACACTATTATTAAAAATACATTAATGCTGCTTCGCTACCATAGCACATAGCCGCAAAGGTAAGGAACGAGTCTTTATTGATATGTGTGTTTTACTGATAGTGTAGATGTGCAGAGGGTCTCCGGAGCTGAACCGCTTTGGTTTTAGGTCTGGAGACCCCCTGCTTCCCGAGATACAGGCCCCTTTAGGGGGTGCCGGTATCCCTCTGCTTTGTTTACATGCCGCGGTCACGTGATCGGGACCTTTAACTGCAGAGGGATTCCGGCACCTCATAAAGGGGCCTGTATCTCGGGAAGCAGGGGGTCCCCGGACCTGAAATCAATGCGGTTCAGCTCCGGAGACCCCTGCACATGTACACTATCAGTAAAAGTTGTTTATAAATACTTTATTTTTTTGCCGATGTTTGCGCTGAGAGAGCGGCTTGTTTCTCTCTGCTGCAAACATGTATCGGCACAAAAGGCCTATCGGAAGGCTTATCGGGAGCCAGGCTGTATCGGCACAGGCTCATCGGCAGTTTTGCATTCGCAGTGATTCGGCAGGGATCGGAAGGATTCGGCCCTTACTGAATACTGCGAGGGCAAATCGCCAAAAAAAGGCCTATCGGCAACCCTTGCCGAAGAGATTTTATCGGGGCTTACTGCATGAGGCCCTAGGTCTCACTACTAGGTCTATTTTTAAAACCTTTAATCAATAAAATACGGCATCAGTTTTCACCGACCAACTGTAATAGGAAAGGTTTTAAAACTGAGTGAAAATAAAACTAAAACCAGTGCACTGTAACTAAACATAAAGTGCACTAAAGGAGAAGGTGTAATTGAAAAGAAACCAGATGGGGGGATACCGTACAGAGCACCCCGCCTAAGGCCCACTGGGAGGTAAATGCATGACTTGCCCAGTAGCCACAGTGTGGTGAACTCTGCTTGGATATGGGAGCGTACCAGCACCTGGAACAGCACCTGGCAGTCAAGGGAACCTCCCCAGTCAAACGCTACTTGCAGGACTTATATATTGCCAGCTTGGCTAATTCCAGGATCAAGTTGGTGAGGTTGTCCAAGGTCCTATTGTTCCGGGATACTGGATGCCTAAAAATTAAAATATGAGGTGAGAAGTGCAACCAGAACTAAAGGAGGAGGCCACTCAAGAGTAATAAGAGAGGATGCAGTCTGGCACAACTAAAATAAATGTGAAGCATGGACTCCCTTCTGCTGCAAAATGGGCATGCGGCAACAGAGTCTGTGGGCAAGGTACTCTCCCATGAACTGTGGAGGATTCTCAAACTCAGATCCCCGGTGGAAAGGGGACCTAACTCTGAATAGAGTTCCCTCCACCTGGCCTCACCCACGTTTGTTGGTAGTATCCACCCCCAGATGGTATTCAGGTGGGCGACAACGGCAAGGTTGTGCACTGTATGGAGCATGATAGAGTACAGCTTTACCATGCCAAGGCAGTTCAGTAATGGATACTGTGGTGCTCCAAAAATCAAATGTGACTATAATCACTTGTATTAATAAATCCAATAAATGTCAGGATGCTTGTAAAATGTCCATTTCTCATAAGACAATTGACAAAATTGATGGGACTCTGTGCCTAGTGGTATCCATTTGATGACCACAAATAATGGCACACTTATGTAACCCAAATAGTAATGAATATAGGCAGCAGTTGTTGTATGTAACAGGAGTAATTACATGGCACTATGGTACATAACCTGAATCCTTTGCAGGAACACTTCCACTGCCAAGGCATCCACGGCGTGCAGTCTGTGAGTGAAAAGAATCCAGTATAGTAGTGCTTCGGCATGAAACGTGTAGGTGGTGCGTTCATGTAGCTCCTGCTTTTGGGAAGTATGCAATAAATAGCTGATCTATTTATGTTTGAGTCTGCCTGGGATTATTTTGCTTACAAGTCATTGACTGTGCTCTGGTTGCTGCACTACAAACCATGCGAAGGGTATGGTCCCCAGGGACAGGAGGAGCCAGAGAGGGTTGGCGGGGTTTTGGGCCCACACATACAGCTGGAGGAGAGGGATTGGAAGGTGGACGTTGCGCTCCATTCTGCAATACACTCACCAGGAAAATACGCAAGTCGGGGGACATGACATCCTTGATCACCAGGAGCAAACGGTGTGAAACTCTTGGGGTAGTGTAGCCCATGAGTGGATGTTAACCTCAGGATGCATCCATTCCAACTGTTCGTAGTCCAGGAGATCCCAGACTCGGGTCATTCGTGCTTGGCAAAAGCGGCAAATTATGCTGAGAGACTCCAACATCCGAACACCCCTCGCTGGATTATACAGCAGTCGCTCAGTTAGGAGGTCCTCCCCAACAACATATCCTTACCTAGACATGGAGACCATGCTCCAGGCCTTGTGGGTGTCCTGGCAGTATGCCGGCAACACAGAGAGGTCTCTCCCATTCCCCTCAGGCTTGATAAGATAAAGTTGCCGGTCATACCCTATATTGCGCAGCTGGAGAAGGAAGCTGGATGCCAGTTGGCACCACTGCAGAGAAGGATCTGCATAAAGGTATCTCTGCAGGTATTGGAGGCGGAAGGTGTGAACCTAGGAGTGCACACACACAACTTCCTGTCTGTCCTCTCCCAGAGGCACATAACACCCACAGAGACCCAATGCTTTCCATCCAGAGTAAGTCCAGCAACTTCCTCTGGATATTGGGGATAAATTCAGGGGTCGGACTCAGGGCTATGGTATGGTATGTCTTTATTTATATAGCGCCATTAATGTACATAGCGCTTCACAGTAGTAATACATGTGGTAATCGAATAAAGAAACAGATAATATAAATAACAGATCATGGGAATAAGTGCTTTAGACAAACATAACATTAAGGAAGAGGAGTCCCTGCCCCGAGAAGCTTACAATCTAATTGGTAGGTAGGGAGAACGTACAGAGACAGTAGGAGGGAGTTCTGGTAAGTGCGTCTGCAGGGGGCCAAGCTTTATGTATCATGTGTTCAGAATGTTCACAGTGCTATTCGTATGCTTCTTTAAGCAAGTGTGTCTTAAGGTGGGTCTTAAAGGTGGATAGAGAGGGTGCTAGTCGGGTACTGAGGGGAAGGGCATTCCAGAGGTGTGGGGCAGTCAGTGAAAAAGGTTTAAGGCGGGAGAGGGCTTTAGAAAAAAAGGGGTAGAAAGAAGACATCCTTGAGCAGGACGCAAGAGTCGGGGTGGTGCATAGCGAGAAATTAGGGCTGAGATGTAAGGAGGGGCAGAAGAGTGTAAAGCTTTAAAAGTGAGGAGAAGAATGGAGTGTGAGATGCGGGATTTGATTGGAATCCAGGAGAGGGATTTCAGGAAGGGAGATGCTGAGACAGATCTTGGAAAGAGTAGAGTGATTCTGGCAGCAGCATTTAGGATAGATTGTAGGGGAGACAGGTTAGAGGCAGGAAGGCCGGACAGCAGGAGGTTACAGTAATCAAGACGGGAGAGAATGAGGGTCTGAGTCAGAGTTTTAGCAGTCGAGCAACAGAGGAAAGGGCGTATCTTTGTTATATTGCGGAGGAAAAAGCGACAAATTTTAGTAATGTTTTGAATGTGAGGGTCGAATGTGAGAGAGGAGTCGAGTGTGACCCCTAGGCAGCGTGCTTGGGCTACTGGGTGGATGATCGTAGTTCCAACAGTAATGTGGAAGGAGGTAGTAGGGCCAGGTTTGGGAGGAAGTATGAGGAGCTCTGTTTTAGCCATGTTGAGTTTAAGGCGATGGAGGGCCATCGAGGATGATATAGCAGAGAGACATTCAGAAACTTTGGTCTGTATAGCAGGTGTAAGGTCAGGTGTTGAAAAGTATATTTGTGTGTCGTCAGCATAGAGGTGATATTTAAACCCAAAAGATGTTATTAGGTCACCTAGAGAGAGTGTGTACAGAGAAAAGAGAAGAGGTCTCAGGACATAGCCCTGGGGTACCCCCACAGAGAGATCAATAGAGGAGGAGGAGGTGTTAGCAGAAGAGACACTGAAAGTACGATGGGAGAGGTAGGATGAGATCCAGGATAGAGCTTTGTTCCGAATACCAAGAGTATGGAGAATGTGAAGGAGAAGAGGGTGGTCCACGGTGTCAAATGCTGCAGAGAGGTCGAGTAATATGAGCAGAGTGTAATGACCTCTGTCTTTGGCAGCATGGAGGTCGTCAGTTATTTTAGTGAGGGCTGTTTCCGTGGAGTGAGAAGTGCGGAAGCCAGATTGTAGAGGGTCTAGGAGAGAATAGGTGTTGACAAAATGGAGCAAGCGAGAGAATACAAGACGTTCAAGGAGTTTAGAGGCAAAAGGCAGGAGGGAGACAGGTCGATAGTTAGAAAGACAGGTAGGGTCAAGCTTGCTGTTTTTAAAGTAATGGTATGACTGTTGCATGTTTGAAGGAGGATGGAAAGGTTCCAGAGCAGAGGGAGGAGTTAAAAATGTGTGTGAGCATAGGGATTATAGTAGGAGCAAGAGGTTTTAGGAGATAGGAGGGAATAGGGTTAAGAGGGCAAGTGGTGGAGGGAGAAGAGGAGATCAACAGCGACACATCCTCCTCTGAGACAGTGGAAAAAGAGTCAAGGAAGGCAGGAGGAGAGTTAGGAAGAGGTGTAGGATGGGAAGAAGAAACAGAGGGGATGTTCTGACGTATGGATTCCACCTTTTCCTTAAAATAGTCAGCAAAGTCCTGAGCGGAGATGGAGGAAGGAGAGGCAGCTGAGGGTGGTTTGAGTAGAGTATCAAAGACAGAGAACAGTCGGCGTGGGTTAGACTTGTGCATGTTGATTAGTGCAGAAAAGTAGGCTTGTTTAGCTTGCGAGAGGGCAGAGTTGAAACAGGATAGCATAAATTTGTAGTGAAGGAAGTCTGCGAGAGTGTGAGACTTCCTCCAGAGGCGTTCAGAGGAACGAGTGGAGGAACGCAGCATGCGCGTGTGGGAATTTAGCCAGGGTCTAGGGTTAGAAGGGCGAGTGCGGCAGAGAGAAAGTGGGGCATGTAGATCAAGAGAGGAGGACAAGACAGAGTTGTAGTTCCTGACCAGGTTGTCGGGGTCTGTAGCAGAGCTGAGAGAGGAGAGGGAGGAGCGTAAAGTGGACTCAAAGTCAGGTAAGTGAGTAGAGCGCAGGTTTCTGCAGAACCGGGCTGTAGATGGAGGTGGAGAAGGGGAGAAGCGAGATAGAGAGAATGAGATGAGATGATGGTCAGAGAGAGGAAAAGGGGAAATGGAGAAATCGGAGAGAGAGAAGTTCTTAGTGAAAACCAGGTCTAAGTAGTGGCCATCCTTGTAGGTGCTGGCTGCAGTCCACTGTTGAAGGCCAAAAAAAGAGGTTAGAGAAAGAAAGCGGGAAGCCCAAGGGAGAGAGGGGTCATCAATGTGGCAATTGAAGTCCCCAAGGAGAAGAACAGGGGAGTCTGAGGAGAGGAAGAAAGAGAGCCAGGATTCAAAGTGAGAGAGAAAGGTAGAAGGGGGATGAGAAGAGGTAGGTGGGCGATAGATGACCGCCACATGAACAGGGAGAGGAGAGAAAATCTGGACAGTGTGAGCCTCAAAGGAGGGAAAAGCAAGAGAGGGAGGAATAGGAAGGGTTCAGTAACGACAGAGAGAGGAGAGCAGGAGCCCCACACCTCCACCACTGCCATCAGTGCGCGGAGTGTGGGAGAAGGAAAGGCCACCGTAGGAGAGGGCAGCTTCCAGAGCAGAGTCAGACTGAGTGAGCCAGGTCTCAGTTATAGCAAAGAGAAGCAGGGAGTGAGAGAGAAAGAAGTCATGCACAGAGAGGAACTTGTTAGAGAGGGAGCGAGCATTCCAAAGGGCACAGGAGAAAGGGAGAGAGGAGGGAGGGTGGCAGGGGATGGGTATGAGGTTGGAGGGGTTGACACCAGAAGGAGTAGAGGTTGCAGTTCGCAGGCGGGGACGAGCGCATGTAGGAATAAGACAGGGACCAGGATTGGGAGAGATATCCCCAGAAGCAAGGAGGAGAAACATGGATAGAAAGAGGATATGTGAGGATGATTTGTAAGGGTGTGTTTTAGTGCAGGGCATATAGCTGTGTGGTGTCAGAGGACGCAGGTAAGAAAGGAGTTCATGTGAAAAGAGAAGTGGTAAAGGAAGGAGAGATGGAGATATATGAATTGAGTTAGAGACATACTGAGGCTGGTAAAAAGAAGTGCATAATTTGAGAAGAAGTGAAGTCACAGCAAGTATAAATGGTAAAGGCAGCATCACAGCAGTAATGATGCAGTCTTGTATTGATGATATCCTCCTTTCCAGCGTAGTTAAAATGCAGGAATCAGGGCCAGATGGGGTGTCCACTTCTTCCTCACTTCTTTTGAACTATCAGCCGGTGCCACAGCTGAGAGGCCACCAGTTGTTTGATCACCAGAGTCCTTCCATGATCCTGGACGAGTGAGGACACATTCCTCCAACTCAGTCCAATTCAATGGGACCGGGCACTCCACAGTGGACAGGGAGACTCCCACATACTTGATTGCATCTGCCTCCAACGAGATATTATGAAATGTGGGAGGTAAGGAGTCTTACCTGTATGGAACCACTAAAAGGCCTGATAATTTGGACCAGTTGATCCAAGCAGAAGAAGCTGCAGTATAGTCCTCTTGGCATGCTTGTGCCTGCTTCAGATCAACTAGGTCCTGGGCCACGAGGAGTACACTGTCAGCGTACGCTAAAAGGACTACCCGCATGTCTGGTTCTCTTAGCACTTAATCAGTGAGCCTTCTCCTAAATAGAACATACAGAACACCTACAAGCTCATATTGAACCCCCAAAATAACCACAACATATATATAAGCATATAAGTTTCACAGAGGAGTGCTACTGAGCATGGCAATATATATATATTTAAAACCAGAGACATAACATAAAACACAGACAAAGCTCAGTGCACATCCAGTAAAACTTATACACGGTACAGTGCCTAAATATACATGTATAGATAACTAATAAATAAAATGGTCTTTTAGTTTCACATTTTGGCCAAATTGTTGTAAGCCCCTGAGCCAACTGCACGGCAGACCACGTTTCAAGGGTCCCTAACACTAATATAGATTCTTAATAACCTGTGCATTGCCAGGAAGAATGATTTATAATAAATCTGTCAAAATTAGTTGCAAAGTTCTAAGTCTGATTGAAGCTTTTATTAACCTGTACATTACCAGGAAAAGCACTCATTAATAGATTTGTCACAATCACACTGTAAGCAAGCAAGTTCCCCTGAGAGTGGGAGATGACATGGAGTGAGCTTTTAACCATTTAAATGTGGGAGGGAGTGAGCTTCAATTAGGTAGGAGGTTGCCACCCTCCAATCACCTAAGACTAGCTGAACAAGAATTATAAAACATACAGAACACCTATAAGCTCATATTGAACCCCCAAAATAACCCCAACATATATATAAGCATATAAGTTTCACAGAGGAGTGCTACTGAGCATGGCAATATATATATTTAAAACCAGAGACATACTGCTGCGGCACAGTTTATTCGAGCATTTGCCCGTTCTGTGCCGCAGCAGTAGCCTGGCGCGCGCCCGAGTGTGACGGGCGCGCGCCGAAGCAGCGGAAGAGCGCCCTCCGATCGGGGCGCTCTCCCTACCGCTGCCGGGTCCGCCGGGTCCCCCGGAACCCCCTGCCGCTGTCCCGCGATCGCGGGACACCAGGGCTCCCTCGGGGAGCCCCTGGACACGCGTGCAGGGGGCGCACGCTCCCGATGACGCGTGACCGCGCGTCTATGACGCGCGGCACGCCGAGGGGCGGCCACTAGCAAGCCGGGAGATTTCCCGGCTTGCGGTACCGACCACACTTCAATAAAGTGTGTCGGTACTGTAACATAAAACACAGACAAAGCTCAGTGCACATCCAGTAAAACTTATACATGGTACAGTGCCTAAATATACATGTATAGATAACTAATAAATAAAATGGTCTTTTAGTTTAACATTTCGGCCAAATTGTTGTAAGCCCC
The DNA here is from genome assembly GCA_036426205.1 of Ascaphus truei. NCBI lineage: Eukaryota > Metazoa > Chordata > Amphibia > Anura > Ascaphidae > Ascaphus > Ascaphus truei. The sequence goes on from WSYH01007692.1 coordinate 9,490, forward strand.
TGAGCCAACTGCACAGCAGACCACGTGTTAAAATCTGTCAAAATTTCCTGGTAATGTACAGGTTAATAAAAGCTTCAATCAGACTTTGAACTTTGCAACTAATATTGACAGATTTATTATAAATCATTCTTCCTGGCAATGCAGTGACAACTGTTCCTTTTTTGCATCTAAAAGACATGAAATTTAAATATTCTGTAAAAGAACATACTTTTGGCTTGTACTTTTGGTCTACTTTCTATTTTTGGCATCAGGATGCCTTGCGATTTGTAATTGATCCTTGTGTCCATTTAAAAAATATATAACGTATGTTAAGAGATATCTTGCTGTAGTATTGTAGCTTACTGGCCAAAAAAATGCTTTTTTCAATGAAACAGTTTACATTTGTTAGTGCACATTGCTAAAAGTAAAAAATATTTAAAGTAGCATTTCATTCAAAATCCTTTATGTTTTATTGATTTTTTTTAAATAAATCCATTGCATAGTATTAGATAATAATAACGGAGGGGGGGAGAAGAGAACCCCAGACTGTTGAACAGTATATCAAGAAGGGTAAATAGTATGTTATTCTATCGCTCTTCTAAACTCCTAACTCTGCCTGCCAACGACGATCCGCAACTCTCCAACCCCGACCTCGGCAAAGTACTACGATGATCCGCACCTCTCCAATCCTGGCCCCGGCTAAGAACCTTCAACGATCCGCACCTCCCCAACCCCGACATCGACAAGTATCTCTGACCATCCATATCTCTCCAACCCCGACCCGGCAACCTCGACCTACAGTATCTACACTTCAGACGCGCCCATGCGGCTGTGGGTTGGTGTTGTATATATCCCCACCTCGGCCTCGCGGTCACACCTTGTTTGTGGTGAGGACTCCGTTACAGGCGGTTCTTTGTCTATTCACTTTAGAGCAATGCATCTTTTGGCGATCAACAGAATTGCTTGTGTAACGGGTATTCCACCCCACCCAATCTCATATATAGTGTGGGTGAGTAGAACATGTAGTGTTACCGGTGTGGTGCGTATACCTGCAGGCTCACAGGAGGTCTGAGCCTCCGCTAATGAGAGCCTGGGGTGAATCCTCTGGAACGGATCTTCGTTTACAGCGCCTCCACCTATGTAGGATTCTATGGAAATGTAGAATGACCCTACATAGGAACCCAATAAGAAACTACACACACAGTGATTATATATAACTAAGGGCTTTACTACGAACATAGAGAATATCATAATCAATTACATAACATCATAACCTGTGTCCCTCTCACGAGGAGACACTACCCGTGGTGACGTCTCGCAGGACGATTCCCCGACACCAGGTGATCCCACCCAGTGTCCCAAGAACCCCACCCAATGTCCCGTCCTTCCTCTAAGAGATAGTCACTGGGTGACTGCGCAGTCACTAAAACCTCTAGGCCTGTTGGTGCACATATAATATTGATACCTTCCGAGCACTCCGATGCTCGGGCCTGCAACACTCTTCTCAAAGGGTCAGACGTCCGTCTGATCCTTTCCAGGTACTCTGCCAGTGGACCCCAACGAGGGTCCCACCGCTCCATGGGAACTGCAACCGATCACGGCAACACCAACCGCATGGGAACAGCAACCGCCGCTATCAGCTTTCTGCCTAACTACTTCTAGAGTGACAGCAACCCTAACCTAGGGCCTGTCCCTGAGGAACCGCAACCTGGGATGGCTTGGGGAAACTCCTAGGGCCTGTGGACATAACCTGCCCCCCTTCCCCTAGCTACCCAGTCTCAACTGTAACTGCTAATCCTAGCAGCCTAACGCACCTGCAGCCAACACTCAGCTCACACTGTCAGCCTGCAGACATTCACACACGCTGCACACACTGCGCCCAGCACATGCAGCGACACACACACAGCTGGCAATCGTACACAGCCACCTGGATCCCGCAGCAAATCATCCACTGCACACACGCTGTGCCTATTTGCCAGTGCGCACAGCACTACCCGCTGTGGCACTGCCAAACCTGCACCTTACACACACTAAGGGCGACCTCCCTATCTAGGGCCGTCCCTTATTAGTTACCCACTAACCTGGTGGGGAGTTGGGGCCTACCTGGAGGGTGAGGGTACCTATCTGGATGCAGGAGCTGCACTCACTCCCTGCATCCTTCCTTCCCCTTCAGCTCCGCTGCTCCAACTGACGTGACCAAAGCCCGGGAAATGTATCTATTCTCCCTCCAGGGCAGTCCTACAGCCCTATTGGCTCCTATCAAGCACCTGGTGCCTGCCTCGCTATGCCTCATGGGAATTGTAGTCCCGAGGCCCCTACAATAACATTGGGGCCGCGTGCGTTCCTCTCCTCTGCCTACACTAACTCCTAATGGCCGCCGCAAGCTCTCCCTATGCTTCCCTACCCTCGCGTGACCTCCTAAGAGCTGCCTTAGCTCCCTACCCCTATCTGCGCATGCGCGAGCTAACTGGGCCGCCGGGGGCTCACTGCGCATGCGCGACTTGAAGCGCAATGGCGGCGCCCTGCTCTGCGGCCGCCGGGACCTTAGAGACGCGATCGCGGCCTTAGCAACGGCCCGATCGCGTCCGCGGCAACCGGCCGCAGGCAGGAGAAGCCGCGCTGCTCCCTGCTCCAGCCCCCACCCTTGGAAGCAGCCGTCGGGTTTTTCATTACCCGCGATCGAGCTGCGCAAGGGAAGGGGGGTCTCCAGGAGCCACGGGAGCTCCAGGCTATATTCTCCCCCTGGTGGAACTCCAACGTCCTCGCTTGGATAGCAGTTGTAATCTTGCACAAACATTACATTGTGAAAATGCAGTACACAGAATACACAACACATGTCAAATTTATACTTCAGGTTACATTGCACTTCACACCAATAACCCGAAGCGTGCTGAGACCATTTGTGGGGTGCCCCTAATTGAACATGTGGGGGTACCTCACTTTTGCGTCCGTGAGCCTCCCCCAAAAAAATTTCTTGGAGAGCCCACTCTAAAGCGACAGCAACTGGCTCTTCGCTACTTCCTCCCCCTGGTGGAAGGAGTAGCACAATGTCTCTGAAGCAGACCTTTACCCGGTCATCCGCGGTAGGGATGCGGTAGACCAGGAGGCCAGGACCTTTCCCGCGGTCCACTACCTGAGGAATGGGGCGCTCCTTTTTGGGCTTAAAGGAGGCCAGTCTCCCTGGATCTTCCTTTACACAGTCCTTGTCCCTACGGACTTGCGAGGCTTCCACTGAGAAGCGAGCACTGGGAAATGTCTCGGTTTCACCTGGCAGGGGGGAAAAAGTAGACACCTTACCCCTGCAGTGATTCACGGTGTCTAACAGGTCCTCGGGGACGCTGTCAGTTCCCACCTTGGTGGTATCGGGACCTGCCCCCGGCACTTCTGGGGCAGTCCACTTACGCGCTGAAAACTCGGGAGCGTTGGATCCCAGTCCTGGGACCACTCGTGTCGGAGCACACGGGCTCACACTCCACTCAGGAACCGTAGCTTTGGCCTTCTTCACGGCCACCTCCATCGGAGTCTGTGGGGAACAAGGGGGTTCCTTACCACTCGGCTGGCTGACGATGGGCTTCCCTTCTTCCGGAAGGATCGGCGGTAGACACTGGTCCACTCTCTCCTCTGGACAGCTACCTTCTAGTGAGGACACCTCCGCCAGGACGCGATGCAGAGGGGAGCCCTTCGCCCTGGTGACCAGACTTAAGGAGCCATCGTGCTCCGCGGTCACCTGGAGGCTCACCCCCGACACCCCTGGGGCAGTCGACTCACCCTTGTCGGCGTTAGGTACTGGTCCCCATTCTAGGACCGATGGTACCTCTGTAGTAGGTCTGACTGACCATCGTAGGGCACACGGGCCCACAGCCGGGTCCGCAACATCGGGATACACCTTTTCCAGGGTACACGGACCCACAGCAGACTCTGTATCCTCTGCATCACCGCTGGGGTGGTTCGCCGGTAGGCGCATCGCCACCGATGGGACTTCCACCTCTTCCCCGGAAGATATCATGACAGTATCCTCCGCAAGGTAGTCACCAGATTCTTCTGAAATACAGCCAGTGGTTGTGGGTACGAAGCTGGCGTGCTCCGGTACCTCCACTGCATTAGCGCTCTCCTCCGCCAAGGGTTCACTTAGCTCCTTAGCTGGCTCTGTAGGCTGGGGTACAATAGGTATCAAGAAAATTGCACCGCAACAATCACATCTGGGCTCCCACGCCAGTGCTCCCCTAGAACAGTCACAGGTGGGGCTAAAGCACTGTGTACACGGCTCCCCATCTACCTCGGTGATCCTGAAGTCTAGTGGCACTTGGGACATGACGGCTCCCTCGTCATAGGCTTCTTGCAAGCAGGGGCACAGTAGCATAAGGAGATCTATTCCTGGCGCTCGCCAGGGCACATACACATTAGGATGTATCCCCTGACAGTCTATCTCATCCTCATGCATCATCTCATCCTCATGCATCATCTCATCCTCAGAGATCAGAGTGTCTATCACAGCGTCCACGTATGGTTGAAGATAACCGTGCTGGCTCCCCCTGGTGGAATCTAAAGGAAGGGCACTTTTTACAAGGAATTGTTTTTCGCTCTGCACTGAGTCACTCACATCACAGGGGAGGGGCTCTGATTTTCGCGCCAAACCCGGACAGAATGTTGCGACATCTTTCTGTGCAGGCTTGCAGTCAGCAGCACGTGCGCTCTCCTGATTTGGCGGGAGACGCCATTTTGCTGGGTCGGCATAGACTAGGGGGTACCCTTCTGAGGGGCCCCCGGGCATGAACAGTGCGGACGGTGCCTCTGCCAGTCATATATCCTCAGTGTGAGTTACAACAAAAAGTATGGTTTTCCATGTGGACGTGGAATCTTGTTCTTCCTCTAAGACACATGCCCACGGCCACCCAGGAATTTTACACATATACTCCCGGACTTTAACCGCGGGTACAAGAGCGGGAATGCCTCCTACCGCCACTACCTGGCCAGGCTCCATATACTGCCTCAACGCCCAGGCAAGGACCTCGTCTCCGGACTTCGCAAACATGGCGACAAAAATAGGAACGGGACAATTTAGAAAAAATGGACAGGGCACCCCAGGTGTCTCTCAGCAGCGCCTCCAAATGTAACGGGTATTCCACCCCACCCAATCTCATATATAGTGTGGGTGAATCTCCATGCAAATGTTACAAGCGGCTTTTTTTTCAATCAGCTAGCGTACGTAAAGGTTAAGAACGCTAGCAGGGGGAAAATACATTGCACGCATGATAAGCCAGTTTTGGGCACGTCCGATAAAAAATGGGCTGAGGGCCTTAGTGAATCGCGCCGCTGGCTTCATTTTTTATCGGATGTGCTAATTTTTTTCAGCCCGGCGCCAAAGCTCGGAGCTTAGTGCATAGCCCCCATTGTATTTTATTATATGTTCATTGCATCCTATGTCATATTTGTCATTTCAATGTTATAGGGACTTTGCTTTCCCTGTTTTTTTATTTTTTTATTAAACTTGCCCATATCAACATTTACTATCAGAGGTTTGTGCTCTTTTTTCTTTTTATAATATATATATCTATATTTCTCAAACCGTTGTATGCGTGTCTGTTTGTCCTGTATCTCCCTGTCCCTAGGGGCAATCACATTGGACCTTTGGCCCATCACTCGGCCTCAGGCCAATGAGATGGCTCTCTTGGCCTGCCCGCCCCCGCACACCTCTCATTGGCCTGAGGCGGAGTGACGGGCCAAAGTTCCAACACACACACGCACGCACGCACGCTCCCTCCCTCCCTCTCCCTCTGTGTCCCCTCCCCCCCCCCATCATGTGCGCCGCCCTGCACCAGCTCCCAGATGGAGGGGAAGCGCGGCGCGGCCCTCCTGCCCCTGCCGCCAACTTCAGGCTCCTCCCCCCTCGCTCTCACCGGCTCCCGGACAGAGGGGAAGTGCGGCACGGCCCTCCAGCTCCAGCCGCCAACGCTCCCTTACCTCCCCGGCGCTCCCTTACCTCCCGGCGCTACCTCCCCGGCCGCTGGAGGGCCAAGCAGCATCCTCGGATCTGCGCCAGTCCCCCTCTCCACCACCTCTCACTCCTGTCGTGTGTGTGTGTGGAGAGGGACATTTCACTCCTGCCAACAATTTGTGCCTCACTTTCATCCCTACCCCTGCCCTTCACCCACCCTACCCCTGCCCTTCATGCCCCTACTCCTGCCCTTCACCCCCCACCCCTGCCCTTCACCCCCCACCCCTGCCCTTCACCCCCCTACCCCTCCCCCCCCCCCCGGCGCCGCTACAGTCAGCGGGGGAGCGGAGTGAGTGCCCTGGACACAGCGGGGGACTCTCACCTCACCACGGCTCTCACCACCCATAGGCCACTCCCTCACCCGGCGCTCTCCCTCACCCCCCCACCCGCTCACCCCCCGCCACACACAGAGCACGCACTGTGCGGCTCTCCCCTCACACAGGCCGCTCCCCGCCGTCCCAGAGGGCGCTCCTCCGACTGTCTCCGCCTCTCCCAGCGAAAGGCACACCACCTCCTCACCGGAGCGTCTCAGCCTCTCCGCTGAGGAGCCCGAGGTGGAGGAGGACGGTGGCCGGTACCTGGACGAAGAGGAGCACGGCCGTGTGCAAGGTGAGTAAACGCAGGGGAATGGGTTATTTAACGCGTCCCTGACTCCCCATGCCCTTTTCCCCCCCTACCCTCCCTTCCCCCCTGCCCTTTGCCCCTCCCTGCCCTTTGCCCCCCTGCCCCTCCCTGCCCTTTTCCCCCCC
>WSYH01007692.1:16223-32093 GCA_036426205.1 Ascaphus truei
CACTGTGCGGCTCTCCCCTCACACAGGCCGCTCCCCATCCCCGAGGGCGCTCCTCCGGCTGTCTCCGCCTCTCCCCGCGAAAGGCACAGCACCTCCTCACCGGAGCGTCTCAGCTTCTCCGCTGAGGAGCCCGAGGTTGAGGAGGAGGGCGGCCGGTACCCGGACGAACAGGAGCACGGCCGTGTGCAAGGTGAGTAAACGCAGGGGAATGGGTTATTTAATGCGTCTCTGACTCCCCCTGCCCTTTGACCCCCTACCCTCCCTGCCCCCTTGCCTTTGCCCCTCCCTGCCCTTTGCCCCCCCGCCCCTCCCTGCCCTCCTGCCCTTTGCCCCCCGCCCCTTCCTGCCCCCCTGCCCTTTGCCCCCCTGCCCCTCCCTGCCTCCTGCCCTTTGCCCCTCCCTGCCCTTTGCCCCCCGCCCCTCCATGCCCTTTGCCCCCCCTGCCCTTTGCCCCCCCGCCCTTTGCCCCCCCGCCCCTCCCTGCCTTTGCCCCCCTGCCCCTCCCTGCCCTTTGCCCCCCCCGCCTCTCCCTGCCCTTTGCCCCCCTGCCCCTCCCTGCCCTTTGCCCCTGCCCTTTGCCCTCCCCGCCCTTTCACGTCCCTTGGCCCCCCCGCGCTTCCACGCCCCTCCCCCCTTCCACTCCATGCCCCTCCCCCCCCTTCCACTCCATGCCCCCTGCCCTTCCATGCCTGGGCAACGCCGGGTCTCTCAGCTTGTAGCTTATATATTAATTGGTACCGACTGCTTTGGGTTAGATAAGAACAGAAGCATATCGTTCGCATATAGTGAGATTTTACTTTCACAGTTTCCCATTTTTATCCCCTCAAAATCATTAATATTTGATAGATATATGGACAGTGGTTCCAGGGCCAGACTAAATAGCAGAGGGGGCAGTGGGCACCCCTGGCGTGTCCCTCTATTCAGACAAAACCTGTTTGACATTTGGTTGTTAATCATGATTGCTGCCGTTGGCTTGTCATATATGCCCTTGACCATTCATAAAAAGTTTCCCTGAATCTCACATTTCTTCAGTGTGTGAAACATATGTCTCCATGCGATCTGGTCAAAAGCCGTTTCGGCATCAAGGGTAAGTATTATCTTATTCTCCCTTATTTTATTGGAGATATGTTTCCTATTATAATAGTCTATAATTGTCAATACTCTCCTAATATTTACTGTGAAACTCCTATTTGGGACATTGTGAAATGGAGTGTGATGCTGCAATAATTAGAGAGAGTTCCATCTGTAGCGTACAATAAGCATAATAATCCAAATGACAATGGAGTGTCCAGAAGAGATGAATAAATATACAGGTGCGTTCGTGTGGTCCTGTTTTTGTTTGTCTAGCCTGCAATAAACCAGACCTTATTGCCATTTTGGAGTGCTCGCTTTTTTCCTTCTCTCCGGTCAAGTTTGAAGTTGGATTCTTCTGGCTGTGCTGCTCATCATCTACAACTACTCACTATTTGGGACATAACCTGTCTGGTTTGATGTTATTAACATGTGTATCAGGGGTTTGATTCAATTTGTCAACATTTTTGTGAGAAGTTTAAAATCTTGGTTAAGTAGTGATATGGGTTGGTATAATCCTGGATCTTCTACGTCTCTTCCCTTTTTAGGTAGCACTTTTATGTATGCTGAATTAATTGTATGCGGTAGTGGTTCCCCATTCATTACGTTATTAAATATATCTGCCAGAAGGGGTGCTGTATCCTGCTTTACAAGTTTCTAGAATTCTGCCGACATACCATCTTATCCTGGGGCTTTGCCAGTTTTTAGCGTAGATATTACCCCTTCAACTTCTTCTATTGATATGGGTGAGTTTAGGGTGTCGAGTCCTTTTTGTTTAGCGTGGGGAGTTGTATGTGGGACCAGAAGGCCTCAGTGTTTGACTCATGGTATGGTCTCTCTGCGTATAATTTTTTATAGAATTCCTCAAACACTCCCATTATCTCTTTGTTTTTTGTTGACCTGTTCCCTGTGCTATTTTTAATTGCCGTGATTATTGCTGGTGTATACCTCTCTCCTGATATTACTGCAAGGAGTTTACCTTCTATGTTTCTGTGTTTAGGGTATTTAAGTTTGTTTAAGGATGCTGTAAATGATAAAAAATTCTGTATGATCAACTCATGCTCTCTCTTTGCTAGTAGGAATTTATCTTTATTCCCTTTTGAGGGGTATGTTTTAAAGGCATTTGTGAGTGTCGTTGCGGCTGCTAATATTGATTAATTTGCTTTCTTTTTATTGAAGCTCACATAGCTTATAATGTTCCCTCTAAATACTGCTTTGGCGGTTTCCCAGAATAGATTTTCCTGCTCTCTATGTTGTTTGATATTAGTAGTAAAGTCCTTCCATGCTGTCTGCAAAAAATAATTAAATTGTTTGTTTGCCGCCAAAGCGGATGGAAATCTCCATTCACCTTGGGAGGTAAGTTCATTATTCCATCCTATCATTAAAAGCACTGGGGCATGGTCCCAGATTGTTAGCATCATTGGCTCATCTATAGTCCCAATGTTCCTCTATTTTGAGCCTTCTGGGTAGCATTAGAGACTTCTTAAACTTGGTAGCTCTAAGTATTTGGTCTTTTAGTTTTCTTCCATGTCCTTGCCATTCTTAAGTGTTTGTACAAACCCTTTTGCTTCTGCTGGACTGTTCATACTGTAAATACACTTCCTTTATCGGTTTGGATCCGTAGCTTGTCTGAGTATAGCAGCTCAAATGAGGCGTCACGGCCTTAAATATGGACTGTGATGTCACTTTTGATTGGAAAATGGTTTTCACAGCTCTGATATGGAGCTCCCGGAAGAAGCCTTACGGCGAAACGGCCGTTGGAGTATCTATACCACTCACCTTCCTGTGTCCCACTGCTGCACCGTGCTGACCATCTCCTTGTTTGGAGCTTTACTGCTGATGCTGTTTTGTCCGGTCTCTGTGACTGCGGTATGATTGCTGCCTGATGCTAACAGTGAGCGGGATGCCAGGAGATTGCATTGCATCTTACTTACCTCTGTCTTGGACTCCTCTTCTCCTCTGGATGTCTTGTGCAGCGTCATAGCACGTATCTGGACATTTCATTGCTCCACGGTAGCCTTTGGGACACTATCATTTTGTCTGCCACAGCTTATATCAGTTACACCTAGCTATGACATTAGGGATTTATTTTCTCATGTTTTTCTCCCTTGTTTTCTCTGCTGACTCATTGTTTACATTTTAGTCTTTGAGAGGACCCCACCTATGCATATTTTAGACATTTATTTTCTGTCTTTCTCTGGCTCTTTATTATAACTGCCAGGGTTAAACCACCACCTTCTGGCTACACAGCATCTAGGGTATTCATTCATTATATTTTCATTGTTGCTCTTTTTTCTGTGTTTACTTGGGTTTGTGTAGATTTGTTTTTTTTCAGTCATTTGTATTATCATGTGTTGCTGATCGGCCGATCTCCATCGCATTTCCAGGGGAAATTATTTCCCCCTGGATTTGCATTATCATACTGTACCTATGTATTTTGCATGTTGCATATTTTGGGTCCCTACATTTTTATTGTGTATTCTTTGATTCAGCAGTGTTCATTTAGTATGTGTTTAGGTATATTTTAATATTATTTTTGTGTTTTGTATTGCTAATAAAATCCATTTTGTACTTTCACATATTTTTCGTGTGCTTTCAACAAACCCTCTTTTTTTCTTTTTGTGTTCGTATATTATATTGGGTTGTTAGCACCGCCAGAGGGTAAATTTAACCTCTACATCTGGCCTAGTGATTTATTTTGATTTATGGGGGATGGTTTTGATTGCGGCACCAACTCTGTGTGTTTGTTATATATATATATATATAACCAGCTTAGCCATTACAACCTCACACTGATGATACCCATCAAGGTTGAAACATGTCTGTGAGTGGGTTTAATGGCTTTGCATCTCATCCCAGCCTCTGTCTAAAAGCTGTGTTTAAAACAGCATGCATTGGCTTGAGGATTTGCTTGTGTAATACGAGCTTGAGACAAAAGGTGGCACTGAGTGCTCATTTGCATGTTATTTCCCAGAATCCCTTGCTGCAGTGGAAGCGCTGTATGCTGGGCGATAATGGGGAAAGACAGGGTTGCAGACCTGTCTAAGACATGCAAATGAACATACAGTAATATTTACAGTTGGTTTATATATATATATATATATATATATATATATACAGTGGTCGACAAATCACCAAAAAATCTACTCGCCCAACAAAAAAATCTACTCGCCACCTAGTACCAAACGTGTGCTGCTTGGGCCAATAGGAGCTCGCCACGATGTTAAATCCACTCGCCCAGGGCGAGCAAATGTATAGGTTTGTCGAACACTGTAAATATATATATATATATATATATATATATATATATATATATATATATTTATTTATTTATATATTTATTGGGTTGTTGGTGTAAAAAAAATATATGTATATATTTATTTATTTATTGTGGGGCTGTTGTGTGTGAATTTTTTTTATTGTGGGTAGCGGGGTTGGGTGAAGTGGGTATTAGCCCCAACGGTGGTTGTTTAGGGCTTGTGGGTGGGTAGCGGGAGGCTTAACCCCTTCATGACCTTAGCGGTATTAACCGCTACGGTCAAGAAGGGGTTAAGTCCACCCGCAACCCCCCCGCATGCCCTAAACAGCCACCAAGGGCCAAATACCCCCTTCACCCACCACCACTACCCACAATAAACCGGGCACAGCTGGTTAACCCCTTCATTGCCTTAGCGGTTAGCCGCTAAGGTAATGAAGTGGCCTTTAAATGCCTTTTTCCTGCCTCGGATGCATGCCGGGGCCTCCGGTGCTGGTATTAATGGGTATCAGCTCCGGAGACCCCCGGTATCAATCCGAGCCAGGAAAAGGGCCTGATTTTTTCTATGTTTCGCCGCTCAACACCAGATTTTTGTCAACTTTTGTTGGTGGAGCGTATTGGAGAAAATGTCTCCATTCTAGAGCGTTGATCAGCGCCGAGATGTTGATCGGCGCTACTAGAATACGGCGGGTTTTAAATCTGGCGAGATATTGCTTCTCGCCACCTGCGTGGCGAGTTTTATTTTCCGCAAAACAAAACCGGCGCATTTTACTCATCTCGCCAGCATTCGGCACTTACAGAATTGCTGTAGGCATATTTGCCGAAAAACTGGCGTGATAGGGCTTTTCGCCGTTCTCTGCATAGGCCCCAAAATCTAATATCATATCTGGATAATAGTTATTTTGTCCATTACTGTACTGTATGTGTTTGGTGCGGAGGGGGGTGTATTTATTGAAATGTTGGCGATGTTTAATTTTTTTAAATACAGGAATGGTACCGCAGGCCAGCGGGGACCCACAGGGATCACCCGAGGACTCAGGGACACCCACGGGTCCACCTGAGGGGGTCTCCGGTGCAGAACCGTGTTGGTTTCAGGCCCGGGGACCCCCTGCTTCCCAAGATACAGGCCCCGTTATGGGGTGCCGGTATCTCCAATGCATGGAAATGTCCCAATCACATGACGCGAGAGGTCCCTGAAAATTTCGTTAACAAAGTCCTGGAATACTGCTGGAGCATTACAAAAGCCATAATTTATGAAAAAAAATGTTGAGTCCATAGTTGATTCACTCTGAATATTGTTTTGAGAGAACTCGGCCCAGGGTTAAAGATCTGTCCATTTATCCTGGGTATCGGAAATAAAACATTGAATAAATTGTTCTAACGATTGGTTAGTCTGTCCTGTCTGACTATTGGTCTGGGGATGGTAACAAGAAGAAACAAAGTATTTTATCTACAAAAACAAGGCATACTGTAGCAATGTCCAAATGGCTCCCACAAATGCAAATATATATTTTGCATGAAAACGAAAACTGAAATTTTCTTAATAACCCAAATAGTATTTAAAACCAGAGACAGAACATAAAACACAGACAGAGCTCAGTGCACATCCAGTGAAACTCATACACGGTACAGTGCCTAAATATATATGTATAAATATCTATTAAATAAAATGGTCTTTTAGTTTAACATTTTTGGCCAAAATTGTTGTAAGCCCCTGAGCCACATTTCCAGGGGTCCCTAACACTAATATAAATTCTTAATAACCTGTGCAACCCAAATAGTATCAATATGATCTAGAAATGTTACAGATATGTGGATCACATCATTCTCATATGGTAAGGACGAGAGGAGGACCCGATTAAGATGGTCAATACAGCGAATATTGCTCATAACACTATTCAATTTACAATAGAATATAACGTAGATTTCATCCTCTTTCTAGAATTATCTGTAAAAAGGTAAAAAACAGTATATAGACAGACCTTTACACAAAGCCTACTGACGGAAACAATTTCCTTCACTCGTCTATCTTCCAGCCTTGGGATAGCAAGAAGGTATTACCAAGAAGTAAACTTGTAACAAATACTGTAGATGCATTGTATCATATGATCAGACTTTTTGAAAACAGCAAACGACATGATAAAAAATTAGAGACAGGGTGTACACTACAAAATAACTCAATACACAAAAGCTAGCTTATTAAATAAAATTCCTAGAAAATCATTGCTCCATATTCGCAAAACAAATAGTAAATCTAATTTGGAATTTTACACAAATTTTCATGACACTAAAACTGAACAATTTTACAAAATTATCATACAGTACATTTGGAATTTGTTTAAATATCCACACCTATTCTCCTATAAAAGAGGCTGCAATATGTGCAATTAGCTTGTTGATATCATGACCCAAAAGATGTGTCCAGGTTTCTCTCTTCACCACTCTTTGTGCCTTTTCCCTGCCACAATTATGTGAATTGCAAAGGGATTATGAAAGTCAGTTCTATCACCCACCCATCTAACAGAATTCCAATAAAAAGTTTCTCTACCTATAACACAAAATATGTGATATATCTACTTAAATGCCCATGAGGGATGGGTTATGGAGGACAGGATCAAGGCCTATCAAACAAAGGGTATATGAGCATAAATACATCATCAGAAATGTTGACACATTCACATAGACATAATGTCTCACAGTTAAAATGGCAATTTTTCGAACATGTGTAATTGATAACTTTGGATCAATAAATTAGACACCAAACCCCCAAGGGGTTAAATTAGGATGACAACTTGAAATATCTCTTACATTAACTGCATTTTAATTTTTTCTCTAGTGTGGTCTCATAATATCCCTAGTGCAAACAGATCGTTAATGAGTGGCGCTTAAATCTAATTCAAGGTGACAATAAGTGCACGTGAATAATTATATGAAATATATAAAAGTGAGATAAATTATCCGTGATGTAACAAGGTGATAAATAAATGCAGCTTCAACCCTTCATGTAGATTGTTTTCTTCAATCCAAAAGATGTCAGGTAACCGGATACTGGGGAGCGCAGATGTATATACAGTAGAAAAGAACAAACACAAGCATATAGTGCAAATATGTCGGTTCCAGGAATGAAGAAACCCTCGTGGTGAAACGCGTAGAGTGTCAGTCTACTGTAGTGAGCAGAGGGATACACTGGAGGATTCCAGCCCGCCTGTCTTCCCGCTTGCTTTCATAACCGCCACGGAGCGACTGCAAACGAGCGACGGGAGACCAAGACCCAAGGGTCCCGAGTGATGCGAGGGGAGGACGCACGGAAAGATATCAGCTGACTGACGGTGTTCCTTCCAACTACTCAGGGGGATCCAATCGCTGCCGCTCCAAGATGGGTGTCGGACACCATTTGAATTTGCGGAAGCAGACACACAGTTGGCAGGGATAACATTATCCCTATCTGCTTGATTGACGAACTAATGGCCCACCGGATTAACACAGCAGGGGTTCCTGGCAGTCAAACTAAATGGGACTGTCAGGGAACCCTACTGTGTTAATCCGATGGGCCATTAGTCTTTCTGCAGAAGTGTCACTGAAATGTTGCAGCATGTACACAGCATGTTCCTAAGTCATGTTGGTGATTGCCCCAGATTTTCCAAGGCAAGTTTTAGAATTAATGCTGGCGCAGCAGTACATTAAGCAGAATAAATAAAATAAATACATCTTGCACTCACCCTTGCCAGTCTGCCACGATAAAGGCCGTCCTCATCCTCATCACCATCCATGTCCCCATCCAGTGCTGCAAAACAGACATAAGAATAAAAAGAGACAATATAATGCCCCCAAACCCCTTAATCACCTTAGCGGTTATTAACCGCTATAGTAATTGAGGGGTTAACCCACCCTCACCCACTATCCACCCGGGAGGCCAAAACACACTCCCCCCTACATACCCGTGAGGCCTAACCACCCTAACCCACTACCCACCCGGGAGGCCTACCCACCCACAATGGGGACTATATCCCCTTCACCCACCCCCACTACCCACAATAAAAACAATACAAAGAACAGCCCCACAATAAACATTACTATATTTAATGAACAATACATAACCCATCCCCTGTTCCCCCCCCCCATAAAAACATGATTTATTATTTTACATACCGGGTTAATACCCCAGGCCCACGGGAGTGCCCGGTGGTTCTGACGGGTGTCTGCAGGCCCCACAGTGCACCAGAGGGGGGTGCCCACAGGGTCTGGGGGTCTCCGGGAGGACCCCGCCAGGTGCCGTGGGCCTCCAGGTGGTCCCCGTGGGTCACCGTGGGCCATGGGTGATCCCGTGGGTGTCTGGGGGTCCCCGGGTCAGCCCCACAGGTGTCTGGGCCCCTCGGGTGGTCCTTGCGGGTCCGCTGGGCCCCCACAGCTGTGGGCCCCCGGTTCTTCCTTGCATGTGTCCCTCGTGGGTCCGCAGGTGGTACCTGTGGGCATCCAGGGGTCCCCAGGTGTTCTTCAGAGGTCCCCGCAGACCTAAGGAACGAACCCTGTATGTAAAAGAAATACACATGTCATATACATTTAAATAAATCAATACCACCATTATATAGCGCAATTAGTGTACATAGCGCTTCACGTTAATAATACACGTGACAATCATATAAATAACAAATAATACAAATAACAGATCATGGGAATAAGTGCTTCAGTCATAAAAGTAACATTTCTGAAGAGGGTTCCCTGCTCCAAGGAGCTTACAATCTAATTGGTTGGGAGAACGTACAGAGACAGTAGCAGTGAATTCTGGTAAGTGCGTCTGCAGGGGGCCAAGCTTTCTATATCGTGTATAGTATTAGCCACAGTGCTAATCATATGCTTGGTTAAAGAAGTGTGTCTTAAGGTGGGTTTGAAGGTGGATAGAGAGGATGCTAGTCGGGTATTGAGGGGAAGTGCATTCCAGAGGTGCGGGGCAGTAAGTGAGAAAGGTTTAAGGCGGGAGACAGCTTTAGACACAAAGGGGGTAGAAAGAAGACATCCTTGAGCAGAATGCAAGGATTGGGATGGTGCATAGCGAGAAATTAGGGCTGAGATGTAAGTAGGAGCAGAAGAGTGTAAAGCTTTAAAAGTGAGGAGGAGATTTGAGTGCGAGATGTGAGATTTGATAGGAAGCCAGGAGAGTGATTTCAGCAGCAGATACGCCGAGACAGATTTAGGAAATAGTAGAGTTATTCTGGCAGCAGCGTTAAGGATAGATTGTAGGGGAAACAGGTGAGAGGCAGGAAGGCCGGACAGCAGGAGGTTACAGTAAGCGAGATGGGAGAGAATAAGGGCCTGAGTCAAAGTTTTAGCAGTCGAGTAACAGAGGAAAGGGCGTATCTTTGTTATATTGCGGAGGAAAAAGCAAAAGTTTTTAGATACGTTTTGAATGTGAGAGGTAAATGTGAGAGAGGAGTCGATTGTGACCCCAAGGCAGCTTGCTTGAGCTACTGGGTGAATGATGGTACTTCCAACATTAATGTGGATGGAGGTAGTAGGCCCAGGTTTGGGAGGAAGTATAGGGAACAATGTTTTTGCCATGTTAAGTCGGCAGATGGTCATCCAGGATGATATTCCAGAGAGACATTCAGAAACTTTGGTCTGTACAGCAGGTGTAAGGTCAGGGGTTGAAATGTACATTTGTGTGTCGTCAGCATAGAGGTGATATTTAAACCCAAACAATCAAATAAAAACAAAGCAAGAAGTAAACAGAAAAATAATACCATCATTCAATTAATACAATCCAAAATCAATTACAATCCAATCCAAATCAATTACACAATTCAATATTCAATTCCTAAATCCAAACCATTGTGAATAAATGTCAAGTTCAAAGTAACCATCATCATCCCAAATCTCACTACCAAAAATAAGCCGGGTGGGTAGTGGGGGAGTGTGTTTAGGCCTCCTGGGTTGGTAGTAAGTGAGGGTGGGTTAACCCCTTAATTACTGTAGCGGTTAATAACCGTTAAGGTGATTAAGGGGTAAGGGGTTAGGGGACATTATATTGTCTCTTTTTATTCTTGAGTCTGTTTTGCAGTACCGGAGGGGGACATGGACGTTGATGATACTGGTATACTCTGTGCCCAGGACATACTTGAAAACGAGAGGTAACTCTCAATGTATTACTTCCTGGTAAAATATTTTATAAATAAATAAATAAATGAGGATGAGGACGGCCTTCATTGTGGCAGACTGGCAAGGGTGAGTGCAAGAGGAATTTATTTTATTTATTCTGCTTAATGTATTTGAAATGGGCAAATGTGGATAATAGTAATTTTGCCCATTACTGTACTGTATGTGTTATGGGACAGGGGGGGGGGGGGTTGTATTTAATTAAAAGTATTGATGTATTTTAAAATTATTTAATTATTTTTGTGGGGCACAGAATTGGTACTGCAGGCAAGCGGTGACCCCCTGACACCTGTGGGACCACCCGGGGGCCACCGCCGGCCTATAGTATAATTCCTGTGCATCCCCAAAAATTAAGCTATACAGGTATTATGTATGTTAGGGGGGTGTAGCAGTTGTTGGGGGCACAGGGGATGTTTGTGTTGTATATGGCAATATTTATTGGGGGCAATTGTCCCCAATAAACATGCTATTGTGCCTTAAACCCTTCATTGCCTTAGCGAATAGCCGCTATGGTAAGGAAGCTGCTTTAATGTATTTTTAATAATAGTGTGCGGGAGCAGGGGGTCTTCTGAGCTGAACCGCAATGATTACTGGCTCAGGGATGCCCTGCTTCCCGAGTTACAGGCCCTAGTATGGGACATCTGGTGCCAGTGTCGATGCCATCTTTATTGCGTCCACGTCTCGTGACGTGTGACTTGTACACAATAGGATACCGGCACCCGATGGTCTATACCGGGGTCTGTAACTCGGGAAGCAGGGATCCCTGAGGCTGAAATCAATGCGGTTCAGCTCAGGAGACCCCCTGCTCCCAAACACTATTATTAAAATTACATTAAAGCTGCTTCATTACCATAGCGGATAGCCGCTACGGTAATGAATTATTGTTTATTGATACTAGTGTTTTGTCACTAGTGTAGATGTGCAGGGGGCCTCAGGAGCAGAACCGTGCTGGTTTCTGGTCCGGGGACCCCCTGCTTCCCGAGATACAGGCCCCGTTATGGGGTGCAGGTATCCCTCTGCCTTGTTTACATCACACGGTCACGTGATCGGGACATTTAAATGCAGAGAGATACCGACACCCATAACAGGGCCTGTATCTCGGGAAGCAGTGGGTTCCCGGACCTGAAACCAACGCGTTTCAGCTCCGGAGACCCCCTGCACATGTACACTATGAATAAAAATGTTATAAATTTTTTTATTTATTTTCTGCCGAGATTTGCGCAGAGAGAGGCAAATCTCTCTCTGCTGCAGACAGATCTCGGTAGGGAAGCCCTTCTCGGCAGGCAGAGCGTCTCACCACCGGCAAATCGCCATGTTTTAAAATGTTGCTCTCGCAGGGTTTCGGGCCTTCCTGCATACTGTGAGGGCAAAAAACATGGCGATATCAAACACCTGCCGAGAGTGCCTTTTTGACCTTTACTGCATGAGGGCATTGTGTTAAAATTATACTATCCTGCCTAGTTGTCTTAAAAATAGGCATGGTTGATTTGAATTGATGTTTGATAATTTTTTGAGTAAGCTTTGCTCACACTTGGGGGTCTATGCAGTAAGCAGCGGAAAAATGCAGTAGCCAGGTTTTGATTTCGCCATGTTTTTGGCGTGTTAACCTCGCTGTATGCAGGAAGGGCTTAATCCCTGGCAAATGAATGCGCCACCACCATTTGAAAGAATGGCGAGTAACCTGTGGCGAGACAGGCTGCCTGGCGAGAAGCTGTCGAGAAGCCGTCCCCTGCCGAGATGTGTTTTCAGCAGAGAGAGATCCGCTGCTCTCTCGGCGCAAACATCGGCACATTAAAAATTATTTTAAATACAATTTTATTCATAGTGTACATGTGCAGGGGGTCTCCGGAGCTGAACCGCATTGGTTTCAGGTCCGGGGAACCCCTGCTTCCCAAGAAACAGATCCCTTTATGAGGTGCCAGTATCCCTCTGCTTTTAAATGTCCCCATCATGTGACCACGGAATGTAAACAAAGCAGAGGGATACCGGCACCCCCTAAAGGTGCCTGAATCGCGGGAAGCAGGGGGTCCCCGGACCTAAAACCAAAGCGGTACAGCTCCGGAGACCCTCTGCACATCTACAGTATGAATAAAACACACATATCAATAAACACTCATTCCTTACCTTTGCGGCTATGTGCTATGGTAACGAAGCAGCATGAATGTATTTTTAATAATAGTGTACAGTGAGCAGTGGGTCCCCTGAGCTGAACCACATTGCTTTGTGGACCAGGGACCCCCTGCTTCCCGAGTTACAGGCCCCGGTATGTGTCATCGGGGGGCAGTGTCGCCGCCATCTTTATAGCGTCCCATACGCGCCGTGCCCGCTATAAATATGGCGGCGACACTGTAACTGATGCCCCAAACCGGGGCCTTTAGCTCGGGAAGCACGGGGTCCCTGAGCCACAAATCAATGCGGTTCAGCTCAGGAGACCCCCTGCTTCCGCACAATATTATTGAAATACATAAATGCTGCTTCATTACCATAGTGGATAGCTACTAAGGCAATGAAGGGGTTAAGGCAGAATAGCATGTTTATTGGGGACATTTGCCCCCAATAAAGATTGCAATAAACAACATACACCCCCTGTGTATTTAAAATATATTAACACAAATCAATACAATAAATACATATTGCACTCACCCATGTCCGGCTGCCATGATGAAGGCATCCTCATCTACATTCTGCCCATGCCCCCTCCGCTGCTGCAAAACAGAAACAATAATAAAAACATCCAAAGTAATGTCCCCTAACCCCTTAATCATCATAGCGGTTATTAACCGCTACAGTCATTAAGGGGTTAACCCACCCTCACCGACCACTCGGGAGGCCTACATACCTTCCCCCACTAACCCCCCACTCCGTGAGGCCTAACCACCCTCACCCAATACCCAGCCGGGAGGCCTACCCACATACCCTTGGGGCCAATACCCCCTCCCCCGACCCCCAGTACCCACAATAAAAACAATACACAGCCCCACAATAAACATCATTCTATTTATTAAATACATAACCCAACCCCTGTGCCCCCCCATAAATACAAGATTTAGGGCCTCATGCAGTTAGCACCAAAAAAATCTCTTCGGCAAGTGTTGCCGATAGGCCTTATTTTGGCGATTTGACCTCGCAGTATTCAGTAAGGGCCGAATCCATGCCGATCCCTGCCGAAGCACTGCGAAAGCAAAACTGCCAATGAGCCTGTGCCGATACAGCCTGGCTCCCGATAACCTTCCGATAGGCCTTTTCTGCCGATAGGTGTTTGCAGCAGAGAGAGACCAGCCGCTCTCTCTGAGCAAACATCGGCAAAATATAAAGTATTTATAAACAACTTTTACTGATAGTGTACATGTGCAGGGGGTCTCCGGAGCTGAACCGCATTGGTTTCAGGTCCGGGGACCCCCTGATTCCTGAGATACAGGCCCTTTTATGAGGTGCCGGTATCCCTCTGCATTTAAAGGTCCCAATCACGTGACCGCGGAATGTAAACAAAGCAGAGGGATACCGTCACCCCCCTAAAGGGGCCTGTATCTTGGGAAGCAGGGGGTCCCCGGACCTAAAACCAAAGCGGTTCAGCTCAGGGGACCCTCTGCACATCTACACTATCAGTAAAACACACATATCAATAAACACTTGTTCCTTACCTTTGCGGCTATGTGCTACGGTAAAGAAGCAACATGAATGTATTTTTAATAATAGTGTACTGTGAGCAGGGGGTCCCTGGTCCACAAAGCAATGCGGTTCTACTTCCCGAGTTACAGGCCCCGGAATGTGTCATCGGCTGGCAGTGTCGCCGCCATCTTTAAAGCGTCCCATTCGCGCCGTGTCCGCTATAAATATGGCGGCGACACTGGCACCAGTGCCCCAAACCAGGGCCTGTAACTCGGGAAGCAGGGGGTCTCTGAGCCACAAATCAATGCGGTTCAGCTCAGGGGACCCTCTGCTCCCGCACAATTTTATTAAAATACAGAAATGCTGCTTCATTACCATAGCGTATAGCCGCTAAGGCAATGAAGGTTTAAGGCAGAATAGCATGTTTATTGGGGACATTTGCCCCCAATAAACATTTCAATAAACAACATACACCCCCTGAGTATTTAAAATACATAAACAACAATAAATACATTAAATACATATAGCACTCACCCATTTCCGGCTGCCACGATGAAGGCCATCCTCATCTTCATCCTGCCCATGCCCCTTCCGCTGCTGCAAAACAGACACAAGAATGAAAACATCCAAAGTAATGTCCCCTATCCCCTTAATCACCATAGCGGTTATTAACCGCTACAGTCATTAAGGGTTTAACCCACCCTCACCCACATACCCTCCCACACTAACCCCCCACCCCATGAGGCTTAACCACCCTCACCCACTACCCACAAGGGAGGCCTACCCACATACCCTGGGGAAAAATACCCCCCCCACCCCCAGTACCCACAATAAAAACAATACACAGCCCCACAATAAGCATCATTCTATTTATTAAAAACATTACCCACCCCCTGTGCCCCCCCATAAATACATGATTTATCCTTTTACAAACAGGGTTCATAACACAGACCCACGCGAGTCCCCGGCGGGCTGGCGGGGCACCTGACAGACCTACAGGGTACCAGCAGCTCGTTTCAAACAGGTTCTGGAGGCCTGTTGGTGGGTCCCACCAAGCGCCATGGCCCCCAGGTGGTCTCCTTGGGTCACCGTGGGCCACAATTGGGTCCCCATGGTAGGCCCGCGGATGTCTGGGAGCCCCGGGTCAGACTCACAGGTGTCTGCGGGGCCTTGGGTGGTTCCCACGGAGGTCTGGGGAATTCACGAGTGCTCACTACGGGTCCGCGGTGCCCCCACGGATGTGAGGCCACTGCTTAATCCCCGCAGGTGTCACCTGTGGAACCACCAGCCTGATACCCGTGAGATACCCGAGGAGACCGCAGGTGGTCTCCAGAGGTCTCACGCAGAACCACGGAACAAACCCTGAATGTAAAAAAAATTAACCTGGCCTATACATTCAATATATACCCCCCCCCCCCCAACACCTACAGTACAATAATGTGCAAAATAACTATTATCCAGATAGGGATAATAGATTATTTGCCCATTATTAAACACATTAACTAGCATATTCAAATAAATAAAGTAATACTGACCTCATCAATAAGAAGCCCCCGTCTCCAGCATATCCTGGTATTTCGTTGCCCACAAAATACATAGCCAATACAAAGCCAATACATTGCAATTACATTCAGATATCAATTAACCCCTTAAACACCTTATTGGATAATAACCGCAGAGGTAATTAAGGGGTTAAGCCACACTGGCCCGATACCCACCCTTCACCCATGAATTTGTACAGTGGCTTCATCATGCAACTATATATATATATACAGATATATATA
>WSYH01007693.1:0-26863 GCA_036426205.1 Ascaphus truei
CCGGGGGACCCGGCGGACCCGGCAGCGGCACAGTTCCATGCAAATCAATGATTACACTCAGCTGGGCTGTAACACCTCCCTCCTATCAGGGAGGACTCCTTGCAGTCCTCCAGGCCTGCCCCCTTTTCCCATTGGCCTGCCCAGCTTTATTATGCCTGTGCTTCCCATCACTCGTCGCTCGATATAGTTCTGTATGGAAGCATTTGACTACTCTCTCAGTGACTCCTCAGGTATTGATGCGGATTGGACGACTACCCCCTCTGGCTCTCGACTTCGGCTCTACTTGGACTTCGTGACTTCTGGCATCCCTGTAACACGGCTTATACCTTCGATCATCCGCAACTCTCCTATCCCTGATCTTGGCAACGGCAATAACTACTCCTCCTCTACTACCGGTACTGGCAAGTATTGTCTTCATTACTATACCTGGCCTGGCAACACTAACACCACACTCCGGATGCGCTCCCTTTGCTGTGGGTGCGTGTATCCCTACGTCCCACCTCAGCATAGGGGACGGGTCTGGTCTGCGGGCAGCACCGGCGTAACAAATACGGGATAATATTCAGGAATACAAGAAAAAAGACAAGAAAAAACACAAAAGCGCACCAAGATGAGAGATAGATATTGTATTAGCAACAAATAATAAAATTAGTAACTTACATATAAAATTTCTTTAATAATCCCCGATTCTGGTGTCTATCACAGGAGTAGTAATATTCAGGAATACCTAATGGAAAACAAAATTATTAGTAATAGTCAGCATGGATTTATGAAGGATAGATCTTGCCAAACTAACCTTATTTGTTTCTTTGAGGAGGTAAGTAGGAATTTAGACCAGGGTAATGCAGTTGATGTGGTCTACTTAGATTTTGCAAAGGCTTTTGATACAGTTTCACACAAGAGGTTGGTGTACAAAATAAAGAAAATTGGACTCAGTAATATTATATGCGCCTGGATTGAAAACTGGTTAAAGGAGAGACAACAGAGGGTTGTCATAAATGGAACTTTTTCAGGTTGGGCTAAAGTCGTGAGTGGAGTACCTCAAGAATCGGTACTGGGACCCCTGCTTTTTAACTTATTTATTAATGACCTTGAGGTTGGGATCAGGAGCAAAGTCTCCATCTTTGCTGAGGATACTAAATTGTGTAAGGTAATAGAATCAGAGCAGGATGTAATTTCTCTTCAGAATGACTTGGAGAGGCTGGAAACGTGGGCAGGTAAATGGAATATGAGGTTTAATACAGATAAATGTAAGGTTATGCATTTGGGATGCAAGAATAAAAAGGCGACTTACAAATTAAATGGAGATATATTGGGGGAATCCTTGATGGAGAAGGATTTAGGAGTGCTTGTAGACAGCAGGCTTAGCAATAGTGCCCAAAGTCATGCAGTAGCTGCAAAGGCAAACAAGATCTTATCTTGCATCAAACGGGCAATGGATGGAAGGGAAGTAAACATAATTATGCCCCTTTACAAAGCACTAGTAAGACCACACCTTGAATATGGAGTACAATTTTGGGCACCAATCCTAAGAAAAGACATTATGGAACTAGAGAGAGTGCAGAGAAGAGCCACCAAATTAATAAAGGGGATGGACAATCTAAATTATGAGGAGAGGCTAGCTAAATTAGATTTATTTACATTAGAAAAGAGGCGCCTAAGAGGGGATATGATAACTATATACAAATATATTCGGGGACAATACAAGGAGCTTTCAAAAGAACTATTCATCCCATGGGCAGTACTAAGGACTCGGGACCATCCCTTAGGGTTGGAGGAAAGGAAATTTCACCAGCAACAAAGGAAAGGGTTCTTTACAGTAAGGGCAGTTGAAATGTGGAATTCATTACCCATGGAGACTGTGATGGCAGATACAATAGATTTGTTCAAAAAATGGATGGACATCTTTTTAGATGGGAAAGGTATACAGAGATATACCAAATAAGTATACATGGGAAGGATGTTGATCCAGGGATTAATCCGATTGCCAATTCTTGGAGTCAGGAAGGAATTAATTTTTCCCCTTAATGGGGTTTTTTTTGTTTGCCTTCCTCTGGATCAATAAGTAAATATAGATATAGGATAAAGTATCTGTTGTCTAAATTTAGCATAGGTTGAACTTGATGGACCTATGTCTTTTTTCAACCTCATCTACTATGTAACTATGTAATTATGTAACTGCAGGACCTGAGGACACCCGTGGGGACCCCCGTTGGCCTGTGGTATTAAGACTGTGTGTAAAATATATAAATAATGGTTTTATGTGGGATCACAGGGAATTGTTGTTTATTAAATATTGTAATTTTTGGGGGGCCTAGGAGGTGGGTAGTGGGGCTGTTGTGTGTATTTTTTAAATTGTGGGTAGTGGGGGTGGGTGAAAGGGGTATTATCCCCAAGGATGGGTGTTACAGGATACCAGGTTTATTAATACTTTTTTACAGGGCCGTCAACAGAAATCATACATCTACAAATATACCCCACTCCCCCAATACATCTACAAATATACCCCACTCCCCCCCAATACATCTACAATATACCACACTCCCCCCAATACATTTTCAATATACCCCACTCCCCCTAATAAATCTGCAAATATACCCCACTCCCCCCCAATACATCTACAAATATACCGCACTCCCCCCAATACATCTACAAATAAACCCCACTCCCCCCCAATACATCTACAAATATACCCCAAACCCATCAATACTGTGACGGGGAGGAAGGGGTTAATACCTGATTTGCTATGCATTACTATGGTTGCCCTGTCCCAGCCATTTTTATTCCCCATTTGCAGGCCATTCCCTGCCTGCGAGGGTAAAAGACAAGATGCATTGCTTGCCATACCCTCTAACCGACACATGATGGCAGTCTAGAAGCCGGCATTTCAATGAGAAATACTAATTCTAGAACGAAAGCACCCAGAAACCTGATTTTTGAGGTGCAAATACAGTGTAAAAATGATATTTATGCGCATGTACAGTAGTGGTTCAGTTATAACACAAACGTAACATGTTGTTTAATAAAGTGGGTAAAAACTCCAGATCTTAAATGTAAGGCAGGAGCTATTTCTTGTAAGTCCAAGCAGGAATTCCGTGGACATACAGCTGTGATATGGGTGAATGAGCTTCGGTATTTTTATGATGGAGCCTCAAAGAGATTGAGCTGATTAGCATCTTCCTGTCTAAAAGAGTGTCAGTTATGAAAAGACCCAGCAGACCCATAATGTATACAAAACTGACATACTGATGCACAGCAGATGTCAGGCTAGTGACCCCTCCGGGTCAAAAATCAGACTTAGAGGCGCATGCGCGATGGCAAGGAGCATGGACGCATAGGTTAGGAGCTCCGTGCCTCGCTTAACAGAAAAGAAAGCTGAAACCTAATAAAAACACCCAATCAACGGCCAGTTTCCGACAATAAAGCACCCACGATCCCAGGATGTCCCGAAAAGCCCCCAAGGTGTCTAAAAAGAAAGTATTGCCGGAGTACTTCGGCCGGGCAGGGACGAGTGGAGCGGGAGGGGAAATGGCGCCGCATTCAAATGCAGGCTCAGAGACGGAGCCGGGCGGCGAAGGAGATGAGCGGGACAACCCAGCACTCAGACCAGTGCGACAGTGCAATATTGACAAGCTATACACCAACCTTAAAACACTATTCCAGGCAGAGATCAAAGACCTGAAGAAAGAGGTGTCCGGTCTGGGAGAAAGGACAAACACCCTGGAGAATAAAATGGACCAATCGATTAGAGCAATCAAGAAGCAGGATAGGAGATACACTGGCTTGCAAGAGCAAGTAAATGAATTGCGGGAGCACCAGGAAGACTCTGAGAACAGGGACAGGCGTAATAACCTCCGGATCAGAGGAGTCCCCGAAACTGTCCTGGACTGTGAAGAGTTCATTTCACAGTGGTTTGAAGCGCTGCTCCCAGTTATCCCAAAAGACCGCCTGGTAATGGATAGGTGCCACAGAGCCCTAAGAGCCAAACCGCTCCTGCACGAACAGCCAAGGGATATTGTGCTCCGGTTGCATCACTACCGCACAAAAGAGGCCGTCATACACAAAACCAGACCACTACCGGTGGTGGAACACGAGGGCACGAGGATGTCCATTTTCCAGGACCTGTCCCCTGCAACACTGGCCCGCCGCAGATCCCTGCTACCAATAACAAAAATCCAGAGAGAGAAGGGGGTCAGGAACAGGTGGACCTTCCCCTTCGGCCTGCAGGTTGTAAGAGGCGGCAAAGCATATATACTAAGGGAGTCGGATGAGGGGCAAGCTTTCCTTCACAAACTAGGCCTGGGAGAAGCCCCTATGGCCGCGGAACCAGCTAGCCAGCTCCCGGAGCCCACGTGGGAGCAACGGACGAGGTCCCCCAGGGAGCAGAAGGACACAGAATAAACCAAAAATCTCATCAAGTTAAAGTTGTGGCATTCGTTGAAGGACTAAGTTAAGTTGCCAGAAAAAGTACCCCCAGGCCCCGGTGGTTCAGAGCCACAGGCAAGCTCCCAGCCCCTGAAAGGAGAGAAATGAGCCCCACATCTCGGGAGTAACCAGTCCTCTGAAGCGAGCCACATCAGTCAACGGACGCTAAAGCTGAAAAAACAAATAATAAACTTTCGGCCTACCTTCCCCATGGAGGCATCCCCACGCTCAAGATGGCGATGATACCTGCGTTGGCGGGAATCCACGGTGAGGCGCAGGACCCGGAAGGGAGCGGAGAGCGGGAAGCAGGAGTAGGAGCAAGCACCCACACCTCCGCACTGATGAGATGCACGATCCAAAATGGAGGCCGCCCGGAAGTGCGTCACAGGTCGGAACCGGAAGGAGAGGCGCTATCTTGGAGAGGGTACATAGTCGGCCCCCGGCGGCGCTGACGGATGACGTCACCGTCGGGGTCGGAGCTGGATGGAGGCCCCGCGAGGTGGCTACGAGGCACCGGATCATCTTCACCGGCGAAAAGAAGACACCCCACCAGGCGGGAGCGGGGTTCTTGAATGTGAATAGTACATTAAGCCAACCAAAAGACACAGCGGCGGAGGCGGACAGGCATAGAGGGCTGGGGCGCACAGGGAGTAACGAAGGCAGGCGGTCTGGCACGAAGGTAGAGTAGGTGAGGGAGGGATAGAGAGGGAGAGGAGGGGCACTGGCTGAGTGGGTTCGGTAATAAGAAGACAGCATAGCAGAAAGTATGGGAGGAGGAGAGAAAGCAGGTAGTAAGGAAGTGGAAAGACATAAGCAAGTGTTAGAGAACGAAGGGGAAAGTGAGGAGAGAGGGGGAAAAGGAGTAGGCAAGGAAAGAGGGTAGAAGGAAAGGGAAGAAGAACAGATTGAGGGGAGAGTGGTGACTGGCAGAAGTGAGACTGGGGGAAGTGATGTTAGGCGGCATAAGGGGTAAAAGGACAGTGATAGAGAGCGGAAGGTAAGAGGTCAGGGAGAGAAGATGAGTGGATGGTCAGGTGCAGTTAGGAAGTGAGAAAGGGAGATAAGGGATGTTAAGCAGAGATAGAATAGAGGAAGCCGGTAAGAGCAGCAGGAGGGAAGAGTGGACGGACAGGAAATGGAAAGAGAAGGATGGCAGAGAGCTCGACAGGGGTTACAACAACAGTGGAAAGATAAAAGGGAGGGGAGGGTATGGGGAGCTGGGAAATTTGGACTATGGGGGCAGTCACTGGCAGAAAGTTAATAGTTAGGTTTCATTAATATAAACAAGGGTTGAGCGAGGCAGGAGTGAGGGGAGGCGACCTGCTTCAACATCCGCATAGGCCGCGCTCTAGGGAGGAGGAGGGTGGTTCTCCAAGGCCCTAGTGAAGTCCTTTGGGTCAAGACTCTGGGGGAGGTCGGCATCACCCCCAAGACACTCCCGGACTGCAGGATTAGAGTTCTGGCTCCCAAAGGTGATGACTTCGCCAGGACGGCGAGAGTCACTATGTGATAGATTATGCTGTGTGTTGTTTTTGTTTTCGTAGCCCCCGGTGTTCCCTTGTGTGTATACCCCCTTCTGTGTCTCCTTAGATGAGGGAGAGATGTGCAGTGGTACAGGGTGGAGAGGAGGCTCTGGAATCGGCCCAGCCGCAAGAGACGGGAAAAGTTCATGGCAGACATATCGACCTACATGCATCAATGAGTAAGGAACTCAGGTTAATATCCCACAACGTTAAAGGGTTTAACAGCCCAGCTAAGCGAAGAGTCACCTTCCGTGACTATAAACGTAAAAGGGCAGAAATTTTATTCCTGCAAGAAACACACTTCTCACAGGGCAACTGTCCCAAGTTCCTTGATAAAGACTACAAGACACACATTCTGTCCTCTGCGAAAGTTAAAAAGCGAGGGGTGGCCATATTAATCCATAAGCGTATACCATTTGTAACTGACAAGACATTTACGGACAAGGAGGGTAGGTTCCTCATAGTACGGGGCACAATACAAGGTCTCCCTATCACTCTGGCAACTACAGTATATACGCCCCTAATGATAAGGCCATAGCTTTCTTTAATACATTCTTTGGGAAATTTAGCAAAGTGGCCAGAGGAAATATTATCGTTGCAGGGGACCTGAACAGGGCACTACATGAGGACCTTGACAGATGCTCGACCACTAATACATCACACATACCCGACGTACTAACAATTAAAAAGGGGTTAAGAGACTGCCAATTACTCGACATATGGAGGGAACAAAATCAGGGAATGAAGGAGTATACATTCTACTTACACCCACACAACACCTATAGCAGGATTGATTACTTCCTTGTATCCAATAGAATGGTCCCCGGGGTCTCTCGCTCCGAGATCCATGATATTTCATGGTCTGACCATGCATCTATAGAGCTGCGGTGCACATTTATCCCACTAGACAGACCTAGAGCGAACTGGAAATGAAATGAGATATTGTTGAAGATCCCAGCCCTTCAGGCGGAAATTGGGGAGAAGCTCAAACAATACTTCGAGGAGAATGAGGGGAGTGTGGCAGCACACTCCACGCTGTGGGAGGCCCATAAGGCTACCCTCAGGGGAGTCATAATGAATCTGGCTGCTAAAAGAAAAAGACAAAGAGAGGAAAAAGTCCGGAAGCTAGAAACGCAACTAGCGGAGCTTTCCTCCCTTCACAAAGTAAACAAGAGTGCCCACACGCTGAATCAAGTATTAGACACCAAAACCAGTCTTAACCTCCTCCTTTCCAACCAGGCTAAAAAGGAAATGGCCCGGTCTCAGCGAAAATTTTACGAAAAAGCAAACAAGCCTGACACACTACTTGCCAACAAGCTAAAAAATAAGCTTCCAAATTATCACATTCACGCAATCCGTAACCACAAGGGGGACCTTACCTCCATTCCTGGGAAAATTGTAGAGGAGTTCAAAAAATATTATGAAACACTATACAATGGAGATAAGGTGACCCACAATCTGAAAACATGAGAGTCGTTAAAGACCTTCCTAAAAGAGGCGAACCTACCAATCTTGGAGAGAAGTGACAGAGAGGCACTCCAGTCGGATTTCACGATGGAGGAGCTCTCTGGGGTCATAAAGGCACTAAAACCTGCTAAAGCCCCGGGTCCGGATGGCTTTTCAAACTTATATTACAAGAAATATATTAAAATATTAGCCCCCCACATGTTAAAGTTATTCAATGAAATTCTAGCAGGGGCTTATTTCCCAGCACAAATGCTCCAAGCCTCAATTTCTGTGATCCATAAACCCGGAAAGGACCCGGCAAACTGTAAGAGCTACCGGCCCATTTCACTGATTAACTCGGACATTAAAATATACTCTAAACTCATAGCCAACAGGGTGGGTAGAGTTCTTCCTGGGTTAATTCACACGGACCAGGTAGGGTTTATCGGAGGCAGGCAAGCGGCAGATAACACCAGGAGAATTATTGACCTAATTGATCTAACCCAAAAGAAAAATATACAATCCATGGTGTTAAGTCTGGCTGCTGAGAAAGCCTTCGATAGGATAGATTGGCCCTATCTAACAGAAACATTGAGAGCGTTTGGCTTTGAGGGACGCCTTCTGCAGGCCATCCTAGCGCTGTATAGGAACCCCACAGCAAGGGTGAGATACCAAGGTTTCCCCTCAGAACAATTTGAAATCAAAAGTGGCACGAGGCAGGGGTGCCCGCTGTCGCCCTTGCTGTTCGCCTTATGCATAGAACCATTAGTGGCACACATTAGAAATAACCCAGATATCTCTGGTATCCCAATAGGGGACCAAATGCACAAAGCCGCGTTATATGCTGACGATGTC
Source organism: Ascaphus truei (assembly GCA_036426205.1). Taxonomy (NCBI): domain Eukaryota; kingdom Metazoa; phylum Chordata; class Amphibia; order Anura; family Ascaphidae; genus Ascaphus; species Ascaphus truei. Next base: position 8,250 of record WSYH01007693.1, read on the forward strand.
ATTCTTACGTTAGCCAAACCTCTCACGTCTCTCCCAAACGTATTCAATATCCTAGGTAAATTCAATCAAATCTCGGGGTTTAAGATCAATCAGTCTAAATCTGAAGCCCTCAATATTAATCTACCAAAAGAAGTCGAAAAGCTGATTGACCTCAATTTTAATTTCAAATGGCAACCTTCCGCTATCAAATATTTAGGGGTTTATCTCACGAGGGATTACAAAACATTATATAAAGCTAACTTTCCCAGGGTCATAAAGACACTGGGAGAGGATCTCAGGACCTGGATGAAGGGGAGTATTTCCTGGATTGGGAGGATACATAGCGTGAAAATGAACCTCCTCTCAAAGATGTTATATCTTTTCCAGAGTCTCCCTATCCCTTTGGCACAGGCGGACATCCTCTCCCTACAGTCACAAATAATGAAATTTATTTGGAATAAGAAAAACCCAAGAATCTCTAAGGGAATATTAAAACGTCCCACCATAAGAGGAGGTTTAGCGGTGCCTTGCTTGCAGGCTTATTACAAAGCAGCCCAATTAGGGCAGATTCTCCAATGGCACACTGACCCAAGCTTATGGAGATGGGTAGAGTTGGAGAGGAAATGTTGTGCACCAATTGAAATCCGAAACTTAATCTGGCTACCCAAAGGAGGGGTACGCAAGATGGAAATACCGCTGCAGACCATGGTCAACTCATTAAAAGTTTGGGAGGCCACGAAATTTCGATGTCAACTGACTACCAGAACGTCATTAATGATGCCAATAGTATGCAATCCAGACTTCGCTCCAGGCCTGAATAGCAAAAACTTCTTGATTTGGACTCAAAAGGGGATAACCCGTCTTAAAGATCTGGAGGGCATCACGACTATACAATCCTTTGATCAAATTAAATCCTCTAACAATATCCCAAACAGCGAATTCTTTAGGTACCTCCAGATCAGAGATTTCTATAATAAAACGCCAATTAGACCGGCACGAACGAATTTTGAGCAGCTGTGTTCTAGAGATACGGACACAAGGGGACTTACATCTAGAATGTACAGGGAAGTAATATGCCCGACGAAGCCCAACGAAAACAGACTGTGCTACATGAGACACTGGGAAGAGGACTTAGGGGAGACATTAGAGGACGAGGAGTGGGACAGAATTATTCAGGCAGCTGCAAAAAGTTCAATCTGTACCACATTAAAGGAGAATGCATATAAAGTCCTGATGCGGTGGTATTACACCCCAACCCGCTTAGCTAAATTTGTGAGAGGCTACTCCCCTCTCTGTCCTAAACAATGTGGGGAGGAAGCGGATCTGCGACACATGCTGTGGTCTTGCACAAGAGTGGTCCCTATTTGGGAACAGATTAGAGACTGGATTCAACGGATTCTCGGTTTGGAGATCCCCCTGGACCCGTGGGTGTTCCTATTGGGCAGGCGGATCCGGGGAATGTCAAATGCAGCGCATAAATTGATCGCGCATTTTGCAACAGCCACGAGATGCGAGATCGCGATATTATGGAAGCAACAAGAAATCCCAAATATCCCTAAGATCAGAAACAGGATTTGGCATGTCTGCAGGATGGAACAATTAACAAGTTTGGTTAATGACTCCGGCACAAATTACCTAAAAGTCTGGGCACCATGGTTGGCCCAGTTAGACATCCCAGGGGTGGATGCCACCACGATTTTGCACTAATATACACAGGTGCGTTCTCCTTTGACGGTCAGATAGGAGACGGGACGTAGGGACCTACAGTTAGCGGACAGCCCCATGAGTTTAGTCTCGGAAGGAGGGCACAATGGAAGGTCTTGACCCAGCCGGCGCCTGTCTGGACGGCATATGGATACTGACAACTACGACCAAAGAAGAAGGGAGCACTCTCCCCTCCTCCCCTTCCCTCGTCTTGTTCGTCCCGTCTTATCTGTGTATTCGTCTGTAGATGTGTGTTCGTATTGTTCATAAATGTGTTTGCCTATAAGTGGAACTGATATAATGGGCTGTGACACAATGTTTGCACTTGTATCTTCCAATAAAAATTTAAGTTGAAAAAAAATAAATAAATAAGACTTAGTGGTGCCAAGAAATGAGTGTAGCCCAGGTATGCTAAGTGGCATGGGCGCCAACCTGACCCATGCGCCCTGCCCACCGGACAGCCCTTTTGACCGGTCTTATGAACTGTGGGTAACTTGGCTATTTGTGGGTTGTTTTGTTCCCACGAGAGGGATTGGATCCACATGTTAAAGATAGCTTTGGCCAGTCTATAACTGTGGCTCCCCAGGTATCCCCAGTGTGATTCCTGAATTTTAATCCATGATGTAAAGATGCAAGACTTTGTTCCAGCACAGCAGCAACCAGTCCAGGAGTGAAGGGGTTAACAACAACATAACCACAGGACTTTTAAAACCAAGGCTGCATTTCTGGCGCTTGCAAGCAAAGGACAATTTCTTTCGTTCCAGGGACAATTTATTTAGTTCCCTTATCCCAGCAAGTGTTGTTTTAAGTGTATTCTGCAGATGTCGTGTGTTTGTCTATTAAGAAAATAAGGGACTCATGCAGTAAGCGCGGAAAAGGCTTTTTTTCGCCATTTTTCCGCAAAAAATGCCTTCCCGATTCAGTAAGCGCCGAAAAGTGGCCAAAATCGGCAATTTTTGTTCCCGATTAAAAAATCGGCATGAGGGGGCCGATAAGCCACTTTTCGGCACTTTTTGAAACCGGCTGAATTCTAGTAGCCCCGATCAGCTTTTCGCTGCTGATCGGCACTCTAGAATTGAGAATTTAACGCTAATTCGTCCCGCCAACTAAAGTTGGCAAGTTGGTGGAGGAGAAGCATCGGCAAGGTTGACACTTAGAAAAATTCAGGCATTTTTCCTGCTTGGGATTGATGCCGGGGGTCTGGCTGATACCATTAATATCAGCACCGGAGCCCCCCGGCATGCATCCGAGGCAGGAAAAATGCATTTAAAGCTCACTTCATTACCTTAGAGGCTAACCGCTAAGGCAATGAATGGGTTAACCAGCCGTGCCAGGTTTACTGGGAGTAGCGGGGGTGGGTGAAGGGGGTATTTGGCCCTTGGTGGTTGTTTAGGGCTTGCGGGGGGGTTGCGGGTGCACTTAACCCCTTCACGACCTTAGCGGTTAATACCGCTACAGTCATGAAGGGGTTAAGCCCTCCCGCTAAAAACAACCCACAGGTGTCACCCATGGACCCGGCAGCCTGGTACCCGTGAGAAGCACGAGGATACCGCAGGTGGTCTCCAGAGGTTCCCCGCAGACCAAAAGGAACCAACCCTGTATGTAAAAAAATAAACATGTCCGATACATTAAATACATAAATCCCCCCCACCCCCCCACCACAACACATACAGTACAATAATGTGCCAAATAACTATTATCCAGATAGGGTTAATAGATTATTTGCCCATTATTAAACACATTAACTAGCATAATAAAATAACTAAAGTTCTACTCACCTCATCAATAAGAAGCCCCCTCGCCAGCAAAATCCGTGTCCTCCGTTGCCAACAAAATACATAGCCAATACATTGCAATTACATTCAGATATCAATTAACCCCTTAATCACCTTATCGGATAATAACCGCAAAGGTAATTAAGGGGTTAAGCCACTCTGGCCCGATACCCACCCTTCACCCATTCATTTGTACAGTGACTTCATCATGCAACTATATATATATACATATATATAGAGAGAGAGAGAGAGAGATATACTAGCTGATAAACCCGGCGTTGCCCGTGATTGCTGGGGCGGGGGGCGTGGAGGTGCGGGGAAGGGCAGGGAGGGTTAGTGACAGCGCGGAACCATTATATATATGTATACACATCCTTACACTTACATGAAAAATATGTGTTGATCACATTACGACGTGTCTCCACACCACAGGCTGTTTTCTCACTGTCACCTGCTACATTGATGGATGCTCCTCCTCCAAGCCCTGATGTATGTCGCTTTCCATATTATGGCGGAGTGCCAGATTGTGCAAAATGCAGCAAGCAATAAGATATCTGACACTTTATCAGGCTTTAATTGGAGTGCCCCACCAGTTCGATCTAAGCACCTGAACCTTGTTTTGAGCAGGCCAAATGTCCGCTCAATGACTGATCTTGTAGATATGTGGACTACATTATACCGGTCCTCTGCTTCAGATTGAGAGTTAGGCACCGGTGTCAAAGGCCAAGGCCTAATTCCGTATCCTGAGTCACCTATAATCCATCGTGCACAAAAATTACACAATGTGTAAACATTATTACATGCAACATTTAACAAATACACAATTGTGGTTTCTTAACACTTCATAATATGTACTCACCCACCAGCCAACCAGCTCCAAAATAGCCTTGTTTGAAAGCATGAAAAACTGATGAGTTTCTCAGGATGGAGGAATCGTGGCTGGAACCAGGGAATCTGGCTACCACATGCATAATCTTCATCGTGGCATCGCATACCACCTGGACATTCAGGGAATGGTAGTGCTTACGATTGCAGTAAGCATGCTCACTCTGACTAGGCGGGATCAAGGCAACATTGGTGCAATCGATTGCACCCATCACACATGGTATCCCGGCTATGGTATAAAAGCCATTTCTCACTTCCAGCCACTCTGTCTGCTCTGTAGGAAAATGAATATAATTCCTATCGCGTCTATTCAGTGCACATAGAAACTGGGTAAAGGCCCGCGAGAATGACGATTGCGAGACCCCGCCCACTATGCCCACAGTTGTCTGGAATGACGCGGAAGCAAGATAATGTAATGAGCACAGTATTTTAACAAGACCAGGGACTGCACGACCTCTGTCTGTTACACTATCTAAATCTACGCGTATCTCTTCATAAAGAGCTAAGATTTCTGCAGAACTCAAGCGATAACGACTGATGATCTCCTCCTCACTCATCCCATCTAAAATCGTTCGCTCACGGTACACACGTGGACGAGGCACCACTTCTCTCCTCTCTCTTCTCCTCTCGTCTCCTTGTCCTCTCCCTCTCCCTCTCCACTCCGCTCCCCTGTCCCTGTCCTCTCCTGGCCCTCGGACATCATGCCTCTCTGCTAACCTCTCCTCCAATAGAATTCTCCGCCTTCTCATGAACAATCATAGCATCTTCAGGTCTGTAGCTGTCAATGCGCAGGTAATTGCCCTCCTTTAAATACCTATGTGATGTCACGTGACTTGATTACGTGCAAGGTGTAAAATAAACATATAGCACTTGTGAACTCCAAGCGTGTATCCAGTACAAATAATACGGATTCATTCTGTGTGTTCATCAGACAATGATGATATTTGACTATGATGTCATGTTAAGCTTTATACTAATAATTAATACAAATAATACAATTAATACAAAGTCTTTATTGAATTTAAAATGCATATACCACTTATTTATCACTCAGTAATCTCATTTGAATACAACCATGAAATAAACTTTTACAAACTACGTTGCAACATGTTGAAGTTTGCATGGTATTGTCACATGTTCACATGAAATAATTATATATTGTGCATATGCATCATTAAAAGGCATCTGGAGAATTGCTATTGATTATGTTAAAATAATCTCAAAATGAGGTCCTATTATAGATCTGTGTATCACTTAACATGAAATGATTACACTGCATTGTGTAAAATGTAATCATGCAATGTTATTGAGTGTGCAATTGCTAACGTCATAAAAAGAGGGATGTCACAAACAACATTTAAACATAACGAATAGCAGCTATATCTTAGTTAGATCATGCGTTAACCATTAAAAGTTTTATATAATGTATAAAAACGCATTAAACGCATGATCGGTGGTATGTGTCAAATATTTTACATCATATAATAAAATCCTGGACACTTAACATGTTTCAGATGATGTGAACTGTTCCTTTAAGAGTTTACTACAGGACTTTCCCTTGACACAGCATAACATAAACTGTCATGTGACACGCAAAACATAATAACATTCACAAGTAAGATGTTCTGCCAATAATGAACATAAGCGGTGACACGATGAAGTGAATAACATCGACAGTGTAATGGCAAGTAAAGTTTTATTTTGAGCAATAGCACGTAAACACTAATATAAAGTTATAAGCCTCCGCTCCATTGACTCCATAGATGTTGAGATGAGCTATTTTTTCTAAGTGCCGTCCCGGCAACCTTGCCGATCCTTCTCCCCTCCAACTTGCCAACTTTAGTTGGCGGGATGAATTGGCGTAGAAGTCTCAATTCTACAGTGCCGATCAGCACCGATAAGCTGATCGGGGCTACTAGAATACAGCCGATTTGAAAAAGTGGCGAAAGGTGCCGAAAAGTGGCTTATCGGCACCCGCATGCCGAAAAGTTTTTATCGGGAACAAAAAATGCCGATTTTGGCGACTTTTCGGCGCTTACTGAATCGGGAAGGCAATTTTGGCGAGAAAATGGCGATAAAAGCCTTTTCGGCGCTTACTGCATGAGGCCCTTAATCACATCTACAATCACACAAATTCATTTCGTCATAATCTTTTATAAACTCTATATTGATGAGTTGTTTTTTACTTGGACGGGGAGTTGTATTCTCTTAACACTTTTTTTTAACACACTTAAGCTCTATGCAGTAAGCGCCGAAAAAGTGCTCTTGGCAAGTGTTCCCTATTGGCATGATTTTGGCGATTTGCCCTCGCAGTATTCACGAAGGGCTGAATCCCTGGCGAATCACTGCGAAAGCAAAATGCCGATGAACCGGTGATAAAACAGCCTGTCTCCCGATAACCTGGCGATACGCTGTTTCTGCCGATATGTGTTTGCAGAGAGAGAGATCCGCCACTCTCTCTGCGAAAACATCGGCAAAATACAAATATATCAAAACAATTTTTACTCATAGTGAACATGTGCAGGGGGTCTCCGGAGCTGAACCGCATTGGTTTCAGATCTGGGGACCCCCTGCTTCCCAAGATACAGGCCCCTTTATGAGGTGCCGGTATCCCTCTGCATTTAAATGTCCTGATCACGTGACCGCGGAATGTAAACAGAGCAGAGGGATACCGGCACCCCATAAAGGGGCCTGTATCTCGGGAAGCATGGGGTCCCCAGACCTAAAACCAAAGCGGTTAATCTCCAGAGACCCTCTGCACATCTACATTATGAGTAAAACACACATAAATAAACAATCATTCCTTAAATTAGTATGCGGGAGAAGGGGGTCCCCTGAGCTGAACTGCATTGATTTGTGGCTCAGGGACCCCCTGCTTCCCGAGTTACAGGCCCCGGTATGGGGCATCGGGTGCCTGTGTCGCCGCCATCTTTATAGAGCCCACGTCGCGTCTTGGACGCTATAAAGATGATGGCGACATTGGCCTCCGATGTAACTCGGGAAGCAGGGGGTCCCTGAGCCACAAATCAATGCGGTTCAGCTCAGGGGACCCCCTGCTCCCGCACAATATTATTAAAATACATTAACACTGCTTCATTACCATAGCGGCTATCCGTTAAGGCAATGAAGGGGTTAAGGCATAATACCATGTTTATTGGGGACAATTGCCCCAAATAAACATTGCAATAAACAACATACACCCCCTGTGCCCCTAACAACCCCTGTACCCCATTACATATATCACATTTTTGGGATGCACAGCAATGATACTAGAGGCCGGTGGTGGCCCTCGGGTGTTCCCCGCAGGCATGCAGTACCAATTCAATGCACCCCCAAAAAATTACAACACATAAATACACCACCCTTAACACATACAGTATAATAATATGCAAAATTACTATTATCCAATACCCCCTCCCCCCACCCCCAGTACCCACAATAAAAACAATACACTGCCCCACAATAAACATCATTATATTTATTAAATACATAACCCACCCCCTGTGCCCCCCCATAAATACATGATTTATTATTTTACATACAAGATTAATACCCCAGGCCCAAGGGAGTCCCCGGTGGGTCTGATGGGTCACCTCACAGACCTAAAGTAGCCCAGCACAATTTTTCAAACAGGGTCTGGAGGCCTGTTGGTGGTTCCCGCCAGGCGCCATGGTCCACCAGGTGGTCTCCGCAGGTCACCGTGGGCCACAATGGGGTCTCCATGGTAGGCCCGCGGATGACTGGGGGGCCCCGGGTCAGACCCACAGGTGTCTGAGGGGCCTCGGGTGGTTCCCACGGGGGTCTGGGGACCCACGGGTGGTCCCTATGGGTCCACAGTGCCCCCACAGATGTGTGGCCACCGGTTCTTCACCGCAGGTGTCCCCCGTGGACCCTGCAGCCTGGTACCCGTGAGAAGCCCGAGGATACCACAGGTGGTCTCCAGAGGTCCCCCGCAGACCAAAAGGAACCAACCCTGTATGTAAAAAAAATAAACATGTCCTTTACATTAAATACATAAATCCCCCCCCCCCCCACAACACATACAGTACAATAATGTGCCAAAGAACTATAATCCAGATAGGACCATTATTAAACACATTAACTAGCATAATAATATAACTAAAGTTCTACTCACCTCATCAATAAGAAGCCCCCTCGCCAGCAAAATCCGTGTCCTCCGTTGCCAACAAAATACATAGCCAATACATTGCAATTACATTCAGATATCAACTAACCCCTTAATAACCTTATCGGATAATAATATCTGCAAAGGTAATAAAGGGGTTAAGCCACTCTGGCCTGATACCCACCCTTCACCCATTCCTTTGTACAGTGGCTTCATCATGCAACTATATATATATATACATATATATATATATATATATATATATATACCTGTCTAAGACATGCAAATGAACATACAGTAATATTTACAGTTGCTATATATATATATATATATATAGTGAATAAATGAGAACAAGGCACTCCGTCAGGTAGATAAAGGTGGGTGCAAATCCTGTATGAACAAAATAGGCGATACGATACCGTGTAAGCGAATATCAGAGGCAGCACTCCACGAGGTTGTCAAAAAAATTTTTTGTATTTAGTGAGACATCATGTCCAACGTTTCGGTCCTCCACACGGGACCTTTCTCAAGGTGATGTACAAACAGAGTGCAATCGAACACATATAAATACCCTACCCAACCATGACAAACAGGTGCAACACATAATTTAATACAAATAATAACTTACATGCTGAATGCAGGACCCTCCCATTGCAACCAGACCATCAGGTGTTAACTGGAACGCAATGGTGCTCCCGTCACGTGAGACGCACTCACTGCACATGTGTGGGTCAAGGGTTATAGGCTATAAGTCAAAAGACTTCCGTCGCGTGTCTCAGAGCCAGGGGAGGGCGCATGTAACCAAAACACTTACGCATGCGCGAGCCGTGCGCTGGTGAAGGGAGAGTGTAACTCATGAAAGCTAACAGAATAGCCATTGCGCATGCGCGAACCGCGGGAATTAAATAAATAATAAGCGCAACTGCAGACAGTGTGGTCCTTCGCGATCTGAGTCACTTAGAGCCTAGATGGTGATCGTGATGATTACTAACTAATGTAATAGCACATAGACAGTTGTTAAACTGTATGTGACAAAGGCTGTATTTAAGAAAGAAGGGAGATCAGCCTCAATGGGCAGAATAAAGGTATATGTAAATGCCAGATACTGTATAATGGTAAAAAAAACTATCAACATCGGCTAATAACATCATGGGCTGGTCAATGCAAAAAATTAAGCATGAAAAATGTGGCACAAACAGCAACACCAATATTAAAGTGCAGTATAGTGATACCCAACAAATGTGAACATATATATACTGAGATGCACTGGCTGAATGAAAATATGCAAAAATAAATAAAACAACAAACGAATGACCTGACTGGTGTGGCTTCATTAGGTAAGAGCCAGACCATGCATGACAGAAATGGCACACATAATAGATTGATCACTGTATAAAACTTGATTGGCAGTTAATGTAGTTAATTGCACCTTAGTACTCAGGCGCATAATCAGATACTAAATATAACGGATCAAGCTTAAGAGTCAGTCCAAACTAGTGGCAATGGGTCCATATAGACATGTCATATAGGATATCAAAAAAGCAATTAGCAAATGAGTCCATATTGCATAATAGCTATAACCCTTGACCCACACATGCGCAGTGAGTGCGTCTCATGTGACGGGAGCACCATTGCGTTCCAGTTAACCCCTGATGGTAGGGTTGCAATGGGAGGGTCCTGCATTCAGCATGTAAGTTATTATTTGTATTAAATTATGTGTTGCACCTGTTTGTCATGGTTGGGTAGGGTATTTATATGTGTTCTATTGCACTCTGTTTGTACATCACCTTGAGAAAGGTCCCTTGTGGAGGACCGAAACGTTGGACATGATGTCTCACTAAATACAAAAACATTTTTGACAACCTCGTGGAGTGCTGCCTCTGATATTCGCTTACACGGTATCGTATCGCCTATTTTGTTCATACAGGATTTGCACCCACCTTTATCTACCTGACGGAGTGCCTTGTTCTCATTTATTCACTGTACTACATTACGGACTAAGTGCACCCTCTAATTTATTGTTTTTGGCCCTGCTGACATACAGGGTTCAAACGCTGACTGTATCATTTAGTGCTATTATTGACATTTTAATTGGTGACTTATGGAGGATTCTGATGATGTGGCTGGCATATTCACAGGTATCTCTGATACAGTGAGTTTCTCAGATACTGAAATCGCACAGATAAGATATACTGATGACATACAAGCTGTATTTGGACCTGACAAACCATTGGATGTATTTAATGATCTTATCAAATTGAAGAAGAAAGAGGTTGACTTCTACTTGCATGGTGTTACCATCTCCCATTATCATAAAGAAGGTCTTATCCCTAGGGGCTTCCGTGTTAGTAATCAGCCAACTAGGGGGGACCCTAATTTTTGCAAGAAGTGGATTGGGATTTTAAATAAATGTTCTTTTGAGTTAATGATCTTAGTCATTGAACAGTCAAGTAAGGAGTTGATCAAAATTAGCAGTAATATAGAAACAATTACTAAAGAACATGGCGACACATTAGATAAAGATACATCTACTGATTGGCAAGACAAAATTCAAAATACTATTGATACATATAGAGAAAATCTGATCAAATATAAAAGAGAAAAGCTTAAAGTTGTCAAGGCTGACTATACAGACAGACGTGTGTACAGATGGCTGCTTGGGATTAATGAGCCCAACCAAACCAAAAACAAACCAAGGAGGTTTTTTTCTAAACATAAGAAAACTACAGCTAATAGTGGCACATATAATACTAGTGACACGGATCAGTCAGATGGTCAAGATAGTATAGCAGCAGTTCCCTCGTCTTTTTTAGGAAAAGAAACCCCCTCCTCCCCTCATTCCCAAACCAGGCACAAAACCAGGAGGGGCAGATACAAGCACAATGTATCCATTGCGGCAGACAACATCCAGAGGTTCAAACAAGCACGCAGCATAGAGTGTGTAGTGTTTAACATGTCCAAGTATATTCTCAAACCTGCTGAACTCAGCCTTTTTAACAAAGGCCTATCATTTATACCTACATACAAACAAGATCCCTTTGATTGGGAGGTTGATTTATACCGTCTCAATAGACAATTAAAATTGAAAGACTTTTTCAGCAGAACACCAACTGACACTTCAAATAGTGGCTTAACCGAGCAGATTCATAAATTTAAACCTCGCAGTACCATTGATCCCCAGACACACAATCACAGCATACATACTTTTATGCATTTAGTGGGACTGGATACAAAAGAAAAATTGAAAAACTATAAAACCAGTTACTCAAATCTTTCTAGGGAAGAACATCTGGCCATCAAGTCGCTCAGTTTAAATACTGATATCATTATTAGATCAGCTGACAAAGGGGGTGGTGTTGTGGTTATGCCAAACATATATTACAAAAAAGAGATTGAAAATCAATTAGGGGTTACCACACATTACAAACTGTTATCTTCGGAACCCACATTAAGCTACAAAAGGGAGATTGATACCATCATTGATCTTGGGCTCACCAATAGATGGATTTCTGAAGAGACGAGTAAATTTTTAAAACAATCTAATCCAATCATTCCAGTCATATACATTCTTCCCAAAATACATAAATCTATTACAGCACCTCCTTCATTAATCAATTAGCTACTCTTACAGATATTTCAGATGAGTACATTTTGGCTACAATGGATGTCGCAAGCCTATATTCCAATATCAACCATGCCGACGGCATTGAAGCTAGCAGAGAGCATCTTCTGAGCTTTAATGCATCTACTGGCCCTCCCCCTGATTTTTTACTATTATTGATGGATGTGATTCTACACTGTCACGGTAGCTTGTGACAGGCTGTAATTTACACCAAAAATATATATATATATATATATACCTGGGTTTGAACTGGGACGAGACTTAGATATGATAAAATATAATTTATTCCTTGATAAAGGTGAACACAACAAAATGTACAAATAACAGCAAAATATAGGCACTTACTTAAAGATGGCAAAGATGAAACAGTCCCTTCTGGACTGGCAGTTCATACAGCAATACCTGCATCATCTCTAGACATTGCATAAAGACACAGGCATGAAGACATTTGCATGAAGACATGAAGACAATGGGTAAGGGCTGATTCTGGCTTAAATAGTATGTCAAACTCATCTCTTAACCCTAGGTGCCGTGACGGCTAGCAAAACTTCAATGATTTATATTATTTGCAGATATGTGGCACCGCCATGGGTCCCAGGTTTGCTCCTAGTTATGCTAACTTATTTATGGGCAGCTGGGAAAATAAATACATCTGGTCAGGCTGCCCTTTTGGAGCAGACCTGGTACTATGGCGGCGCTACATCGACGACATTTTCTTTATCTGGTCTGGCTCATTAGAAGAACTGGACAGATTCCAAATTTATATGAATAATAATCCATTTAATTTAAAATTTTCAGATTCCAAATTTATATGAATAATAATCCATTTAATTTAAAATTTTCATTTGTCTCGAGTAATATTTCTTTGGAATTTTTAGATTTAGTTATATATATCAGCAACAACACCATACATACAAAAACTCATTTTAAAAAGGTTCAGGCGAACTAAGTCTCATAATATCAACATTGGATTATTAATAGGGTAATAAACAGAGTTCTATATTTAAAAGATCGTTGTCACGAAAGCAAAATCAATAACTAATTTAGTGTTGCTGTGAAGAAAACAAAAGTAAAAGGATTACCTATTGTGTAGGCATACTTATTGAGAAATCTTCCAGTATTCTCTTAACAAAATAATGTCTTAACAAAGCAGATAGATGCAAAAAACAACAATGATATAAAATCTCTACTTAAACTGGTTCACGCTTGAGGGAATTCAAATTAGTCAGACAAAGAGCACACACTCTCCATTATATATTCAACCGGCTTCTGACTTGGTTTGCAGAAAACTAGCGAAAACAATTCTTTCACTTCCCACTACTTAACTAGATTTACACTACTCCCCTTCAAAGACATCCCCCTTCAAATACATTATGACACTACCCCCTTATATACATTCTACATTTTGGGGATAGTCTCTCTCCCCAGTGCTGCCTTGCCTGCCCTCTCTCACTGCTGCGGGCCTATTCACTGGTGTAGGCCTCCTCATGAGGTGGCAGTAGGGAGTAGTAGGGAAGTAGGAGGCCTTGCGGCCAGTACTCTTGAGTTGGGCCCAGACAGACGTCAGCCCAACTTTCTGCTTCCGGGCTATGGTTGCCGATGGACCCGGCTTCCATGCTGCCCTGCGGAGCCTCTGGTAAATGGTATGGGACAATGAGGGAGGGCTTGCAGCTTGGGAGAACCGTTCAGATCCAGTTGCAACAAGAGGCCTGGGGAAGACAGGATACACAAGTTTGAGCCTGACCTGTGGCCCAACTCCATCTCCACCAGCTTGGGACGTGTCCGGCTCTCTCTCCCCTGTAGGCGCCTGTCTGGATCCACCTCTTGTGAACTCAAGTAGTTAATATGTTAGAAGATATATTACCCCCATAAAAAACAAAAATTACTTTGAATTAAACATGTTAAATAATGTGTGGATTATTTGTACCATTGATTTCAATTGCGCTTACTGTTTGGATAATGTGCCAACCAGTTTGCGTTATAATTTGCAACATCTGTAGGGCACAGTTTAGTTTTTCTACAAGGTCCAGATATGTATTGGATCAGGTTGCGGGGCAAATTGACACCTGTGATTACACATTTACTAGATTTGGAGGGGGCCTCCACGTTGGCTGTGGTAGGAACGATTGAGGGACTCGAAAGGACAATAGGGAAAAATCTTGGCACACTCTTTTGTTGTGGGTGCGTCCACAATAATTCCTCCTTCCATGGACCAGTTGATGCAGACGTTAAAGCCTCATCAATAGACATATTGGTAAGGACAGTGTTTGGGAAACAGATCCCCCCATCAAAGATCCAAAAAAAACTGCTATATAATGTACTAAGATAATAAAAATAATAAAGAAAGAGCGTAAATATTTCCTATCATCTGGTCAGCGCACAACAGTAATACTACCGCTGGTCATAAAGATTGCAGTCAGTGGTTACTCCAACGCCGTGCAAGGGAGTTGTCTGGTGAACCAGATGAATACGTGGAGCGTTCACTAATAAAATGCAGAGACAGGGGGGAATGCCCATACAGAATTATGAACACAACGGGGAGGTTCCCTGCTTCTGAATTGACTCCACTGTATTAATATATCCGGGGCCACAGGTTGGAAAGAGATGTGCAGTGAGAGGAGACAGAATCAGTTCCTCGCTCTGCAAACCTCTAACAGGCGATTACAATGTTTTTTTTATTTTAATAGCATAGAATTGAAGCGGGGGTCTCCAGAGCTAAACATCAATTAAGGCCTGGAGTCACCATGTTTCACATTATCAGGGCCCAGATGAGGTTGTATTCAGACCAAGTTTAAATGTCAAAGTAAGTGACGCGGAGAGAGGAGAATTAAAATTCTGAAAGGAGAAGAACTGACTTCAGGCTTAGCCAAACTGAGGCCTATAAAGTAAGGAAGAAGGGGGTCCCGATGGAGTGAAAGGAATCGCAGTTCAGAGACCCCCTGTCAATCATATTTATTAAATTAAAATAAGAGCAGCTTCATAACTTAGCGGTTTTAAATTATTTTTTTTTTTTTTTTTTTTTTTTTTTTTTTATTTATTTTTGTTTTTAGTTTTTTGTTTAAACCATAGTACTAGTTGTTGGAGTAGGAGTGGGGGAAGGGGTAGTTGCCACAGAGTGGGTGTTATGACTAGCCGGGAGGGCTGGTGCGGGGGAGTTAAGTTAACCCCTTCATATCTTAGCAGTTACTACTGTAAGGTAATGAAGGGGTAAACCTTCCCACACTACCACAAGGAGGCCTAACCTCCCACCCCGGGGAAACTACCAACTTACACCCACCCCCCACTACCCCCATACAAACCTCCTTCCCCATACAAAGGAATGGGAAATGCCCTAATAGCCAAATTGCTACTAGCGATTTTGTCCACAAAAAACAGTATTTAGGCAAATATATGTATACAAATTAAACAATATAACTGTTTACTTACCCCTGCCAGGATGAAGGAATCCTACTCTTTCTCCTCCCCAACATTAAGGGGCGGATGATCCAACCATTACAACACGAGTAACCTGTACTGGATCTTAGCTGTGTTTTAATGGAATGGGTGAGCGTGTGTACGTCGTTTGCCCTGGGGGGGTGGGTAAAGCTTCCTGGGAAGGTTGCAGGATGGGTTACCACTTAATTACCTTAGCGTTTTAAACTGCGTATGGTAAAATAAGTGCTAAAACCTCCCACTACCAACCTAGGAGACCGAAATTACCAGTCGCGGGTATAACCCCAATCCACCCCCTCTACCACTTTTCACCACACGAACAAATGGGGCAAAAGCACTAGTAGCCAAATCGGCTAATAGTGATTTGCACACTTAGTATAGCAAAAAAAAAAAAAATAATAACACAATACAAATACATTGACAATACAATACTGTACAGTGCATTAAAATAAACAGTAGGCAATAAACCCACACTGTGATTCCCTATGCCCAACAGAAACCCATGTCAATCAATCATCACCCTATACCCACCCCGTCTAGAAAAAAAAAACCCCAGCACCCTCCAACAATCCCCCAAAATACCATACAGTAATAGGCAAAAAGCCCCTTTTTTTATCAGCTCTGGGATAATAGGCACTTCAGTCCCATAAAATGAACTTACCCAGCCAGCATATAGTAAATTAAAATTGATCGTACACCTTCCTGGATAAAAACTTGCTACGGGTCCTCCTCATCTTCATACCTATCTGGTCACGAAGAGTTAAATAAAAAAACCAACTACTACTGGCGTAACCTTAATCACCTTAGCAGTTATTAACAGCTTCTAGTATAATTGAGGGGTTCACCCCCCCTTCGCTACCCAGGGGAGGCTAACAACCTCTCCAGGCAAACTTACCCCATCCAACAACCCTCTACCCTAATCCACACTAACCTAACAAAATGGGGAAAAGCTCTAGTAGCCAAATGGGACTAATAGCACGTGTGGAAGCTTGTGATAACAACACAAGCTGAGGATATGTGGCAGAATGACAAATACGTTTATTTCTTTGTGCGGGCACACGGAGGAGGGTTCCAAATAAAACTCTCCAAAAACATGGTAGCATTACAGGCCTGTAGTTATACACAAAATACTAAACCCATGCACCTCTACAAGGGCGTGTAGTCAAACGTAAGGCCGTAAAAGGTAAACACAACATATGCACACGAACACAATCGAGTGCATATATTATTAGGGAGTGCATAAATGAGTGCAAATTGACTCAGCTTAATATTCTTCTACAAGCCGGTGACTTTACTCTACATTACAGAACACATGAGACCCCCCCTCCCGGTCGGAAATGAGACACATGGCTGATCAGTGAGATCGGATTTTCATAACAATTGCACTGTGCTCTTCTTCTCAAGTTTTGTCAGTAGCCTGCTTGGTTTATCTCACTTGAAAATTGAAAGCAAAAACATAATTCAAATTCAAAAAACGTCCATCTCATAAACCGTTCACTCAGACAAAACTAAGATGAATGCTGACTTACAAATGTGGCATAGATCCCAGTGCAGTTGGGCAGACCCCCCCCCCCCTCTTAATTCATATGCTCACTTGTCAACTCCTCCTTTTTTATTCTTAAAAAATAGCTTGTGGAGAATAAGTCATGTGATAGTACCAGGGAGTGAATCAGACGGACAATGGCGCGAGCCCTTCACGGTCATTAGTCTCGTAAGGCGCGCCGGCTCAGATGTCTTTTGGAGTTGAATAATGTGATCGGGCATCTTCTTTCTTCAAGGGACTGCATGTTTTCTGGCACCTGACAAGAGTGGCATCGATGGGGGAGGGGGTCGCACACTGTGGATCATACCCTTGCCCAACACGTTGTGACACACACATAATATCGCAACAACACCAGACTTACAAAAACTACTTTAAAAAGGTCAGCGCGAACGCAATAATTATCTACATGCCAACAGCCATCACAACCCTGCGTGGATCGATAACATTCCCAAGGGTCAATTCATCAGACTCAAAAGAAACAGTTCCACAATAGAAGCATTTCAAACACAAGCACAGGACCTTAGGGATAGATTTATCAATAGAAATTATCCATCTAATCATCTCGACAGAGTCATCTCTGAGGTCAAAGCAATAGACAGGTCCACCCTTCTTGAGTACAAACCCAAAACATCCGATACACATACTCAGGTACCATTCATTACACAATTCAACCAGATGGCACCAGGGATAAGAAAAACCATCCATAAGTACTGGCCCATCCTGAGAAAGGATCCTGATTTATCTAAAATACTCCCATCAAAACCTAAAATAATATTCACTAAAGCACCAAACATAGGTCAAAAGTTAGCCCCCAGTTGTCCACTTAGATCCAAATATCGATCCCAAACAAATACAAATAAAAATGTTAATAAAGGGTACTACACATGCAACACATGCACAGCATGTAAATTCAGTTCCAAACAGTTAACGTTCACATCCACTCAAACTTCCAAACAATACACCATCCAACAACACATCACATGTAATAGCACTAATATTATTTACCTCCTTGAATGTCCTTGTGGTCTGCAGTATGTGGGTATGACCACAAGACCGATTAAGCGTCGGCTCTACGAACACATTTACAACATTAAAAGAGGTCTGGACTCGCATAGCGTGTCGAGCCATTTCCTCCAAGTGCACGACAAAAACCCTAGAGGTTTAAAATGTGTAGCGATAGAGGCTGTCACGACCAATTGGCTAGAGGTTTAAAATGTGTAGCGATAGAGGCTGTCACGACCAATTGGCGCGGTGGGAGCACAGGAGGGGCATTAGGTAAGAGAGAATCCTTTTGCGGTGGGAGCACAGGAGGGGCATTAGGTAAGAGAGAATCCTTTTGGATTTACGAATTAAAAACACTCACCCCTTTAGGGCTTAATTTACGAATTAAAAACACTCACCCCTTTAGGGCTTAACATTGAATTCGACCTGAAACCATTCCTTCTGGATAGATGAACCATCCATGGATAGATGAACCATCCACAAGTAGACTATTTAAATTCCAGACCATCGATAACCAGCGAGCAACAGTGTACTAACTGCACGATA
>WSYH01007694.1:0-32068 GCA_036426205.1 Ascaphus truei
GAGGCGCTAGCGGCAACCCCTGTTTCTCCGCCAAAATTAAACTTTTCGGTCCCCCAATGCAGGATTAGTTAGCAAATCCTTAGTCCTTACGAATGCTGGAAGCTGGATCCAGATCTTGGTTACGGTGTGAAAGTCTTCGTACGGCACGCTGTATCTGCTTACAAGATGGGACTTCTTTACAAGGTGGAATTCAGGTGGTGTACACGAGAAGAAGACTAACCCAGTAAGGAGTACTCGGCTAACCGTCTGGTCAGACAAAGTAAAAATCTGTAAGGGGAACCTGTATCAGGTATACATTAATGTGTGTTAACCAGGTGGGATGTGGTAAAGCACACGGTGGTGTGTTAACCGGCTTCAATAGGGGATCTATAGGTGAGGTGCCAGAACAGTCAGCTGTAAGGGACAGTTAGGTGGGACTTCCAGTTGTGCGTGTACAGGACCAGAATATGATGTGGTGTTTCTTGGTCACTGAAGCCACTGTACCATGCTGGCTGAGCGCAGCTATCCCGAATGTGACTGGCTGGTGCAGGGGGTCGGTGGTCAGTGTGAGACGTGACCTATAATAACACAGGCACCGTGTGCTGCTCCCGATCCGGTGCCCTACAGTAACCTAGTCTTGTGTACTCCATGAGGTATAGAAGTTCTTATCTAAGAATATTAATACCACTCTGCTCGATTTGGGTTACTCACCTGAAACAGGGGTCCACAGAATGAGACCGCGTTATAACCGGGCTCGCGTTATAAAATGTTCCCCCACGCAAGGACTTACCGGCATCTACCTCTCTCACCTCTCTCTCCTATCTGCAGCTGTCAGCGCTCTCGTCTCTGCTTCATATGGCTGTGTACACGTGCCGCACTTACGTAGACTTTCGAGCGCAGAGGAGTTTTTTTTTTTTTTTTAAAACATACAATTCAATGCTTTATTGCAAACGGACACATACACCCATGTGGGAATTTAACATTAACACATTTTATATAATACACATGCAGGGATCGAACCCAGGAGCTTTCATATACTAGTACCAATTCTCTACCTCTACACAACAGGCTTGGTGTGGCAAAAAAGACTCTATAAATATATTTAAACTCTAGAGCACATTGAAATGAACTGCACTGTAGCGTAGAGGTAGAGAATTGGTACTAGCATATGCAACATCCTGGGTTCGATTCCTGTATTGATATGGTATAATTTATAAAAGAAATAAAATAATAATTTATAAATTACACATAAAAATAAAATAATTATTATTTTATAATTTTTAAATGAAAAATGGTTTTCAGGCAAAAGGTGACACAGTTTGCTCATTTGCATGCTATTTCCCAGAATCTCTTGCTGCAGTGGAAGCACTGCACGCTAGGTGATAATGGTGAAAGGCAGGGTTGCAGACCTGTCTAAGACGTGAATGTGCTCACAAGTGATCTTTTTATTTGCTATATGCTATATGGTGGAGGTTTCTTGTTGCCTTTTTCACCCACCATAACTTAAAATGTTGATATATATATATATAAGATATATATATATATATTATACTATATATTACAGTGGTTGACAAATCACAATAAATCTAACTCGCCACACAAAAAATCTAACTCGCCACTAGTACAAAAAGTTGTGGCTTGGGCCGATAGGAGCTCGCCACGATGTTAAATCCACTCGCCTGGGGCGAGCAAATGTATAGGTTTGTCGAAACACTGTAATAATATAAGATATATATATTATATATATATATATATATAATAGACATACGATACGGTTGGCCAAACACGACATCAAGGGACAAAGCACGCAGGTAAGTAAATCAAAAATGTTCGATATATTGATAGAAGACCAAAAAGGTTTTTGTAGTCTTCTATCAAATATAGAACTTATTTTGATTTACTTACCTGCGTTGCTGTCCCTTGATGTCGGTTGTTGCAACCGTAATCGATGGTCTGTTATAGCTTTATGGGTTAAAGCACCAAAAAAACTTATTTACTTGGCATTGGTGTGCCGTGCTGTGCATTGGATTTTATATTATATATATATATATATATATATATATATATATATATATATATGTATTCAGCACTCAATAGGTTAAGCTGTTTTAAGGAATCTTGTGGTCAGTGTGAAACTAATAGTATACAATGTTATTGGTATCAGGGGCAACTTGAAACCAAGGAGTATGATGCCCATTTTAGTGATAAGACATTTGTTTGTAAGTTCCTAATGTTCCTGAGATAAGTTACGTGATGGTAACAACAGAAAAACAGGTATGTAAACAAGTATATAAATATACTTAACCTCTAGAGCACATTGCAATGGACTGCTCTGTAGTGTAGAGGTAGAGAATTGGTACTAGCATATAAATATCCTGGGTTCGATTTCTGTATGATATGGTATTATTTATAAAATAAATAAAATAATAATTTATAAATTATACATAAAAATAAAATAATTATTATTTTATAATTTATAAATGAAAAATGGTTTTCAGGCAAAAGGTGACACGGTGTGCTCATTTGCATGTTATTTCCCAGAATCCCTTGCTGCAGTTGAAGCACTGCACGCTAGGTGATAATGGTCAAAGGCAGGGTTGCAAACCTGTCTAAGACGTGAATGTGCTCACAAGTGATCTTTTTATTTGCTATATGCTATATAGTGGAGGTTTCTTGTTGCCTTTTTCCCCACTATAAATTTAAATGTTGATATATATAGCCCCCTGTAAACAGAACAGGCTATACCTATCTCCCTTCTACTGTGGTAAGTCCTGTTAAGATCAGGCACCCCCTGCCTGGGTTGATGGGGAGAATTCAATCCCCACAGGATAACCTCGGTGGTGGGCCGTGGGGTATTGAAGCCCCAGCCCAGACCATCCTGTCGGAGGAGAGACTTGGAGGGAAGGAGAGGAGGAAATATCGGTGTGGGAGGAGAGCGGAGTAATTAGCAAGGCTCTGCTGTTGTTGTTGCGGCTACTAAAGGCCACTGCATTTGGGAGTTGCTGATCTGCCAATAAAGAGACTATCCTTTGTACCAAAGACAGTGTGTGAGTTGGAGGCTATTACCCTGGGACCGAAAGGGTTCTTCTGTACAGGTCGTGCCCCATATTAATGGGAGTATAGAAGATGGAGGCGCTGCACCACTAAGAGATCATGGAGGCTATCACCCCAGAAGCCTGGTCCTGGCTCCCCAATAACTACGCGAGAAGCTCAGGCCCTCCTGTTCCTCACAGGTATGAACCACACTGCATGTAATCTGCCCTCATGCAACCTATACACCACTGTATAGTCTGGGGGAGGGGGGGAAGCAGGGTTACATATGTATTCAGCACTCAATAGGTTAAGATGTTTTTTTTTTTTTGTTTTTTTTAATAATTTGTATTTTATTGCTTTTTAAAGCTCAGAAGAAGTACAACAGATATCCATTACAGGATCGTGAGTTTTTTACATTCCATATATAAGATAACTGAGTACAGTGTATGAACATTGTTTATAACCTAACTGGGTCAGTGGGAAAGAAGGGAAATGATAGACAGGGGATGTGGGTTCGGGGGGGGGGGGGGGGGGAGGACGGCCGATGATCCATTCGAACCTATGTTGCCTGTGATGTAGCTTCCTGAATCGGGGTTGTGTATACGATTATTTGCCTCTCCAACTTAATCTACCTGATAGTGACTGACAGCCGGTCGACCAAAGATATCATCACAGGAGAACGCATCTGCAATTATTAAAGCATTATTGTGGTTATCTCTACCCCCGGGATGTCTGTCTGGGCTAACCAGGGTGTCCATACTTTTAGAAAATTTTCGCCCGAATCATTAATAAGGCTTGTCAGTTTTTCCATCTGACATACACACCAGATTTTATTCCGAATTTTAGGGATTGTAGGAAGTGCATTCTGGTTCCAGGGTGCTGCGATCGTGCTCCTCACTGCCGTTGCGAAATGGGAAATTAGTTTGAGTTCAACTTTTGCTAGTCCTGGTCAATAGAAAGAGCCAGGGATCCAAGGGAATTTTGAGGCCCAATATCCTCTGTAGCCAATCCTTAATTTTGGTCCAGATTGGAACTAAGTGAGGGCAAGACCACAGCATGTGTAACAAATCTGCTGACTCTCCACATTGTCGCGGGCACAATGGGGAGTGTCCTAGAATAAATTTCGATAATTTTAGTGGGGTATGATACCACCAAATCAGGGTCTTATATGCGTTCTCCTTTAATGTTACGCATATCGAACTTTTAGAGGCTGCCGTCACCATCTGTGACCGTTCGTCCAAATCTGGGCTCTCACCTAGATCTTTTTCCCAATTCAACATATAGCTTAATTTGCTTGTTACCTTGACAGCAGAACCGACTACCTCTCTATACATTTGCAATGTGAGTCCCTTTGTTGACGTCTCACTAAGACAGAGCCTTTCAAATGATGTCAATGGGGGGGTGTGGGTTAAATTTATTACAGAAAGCTCTGATCTGAAGGTATCTATACAGCTCCGATTGTGGGATATTTTAATCTGAGTTGATTTGTGCAAATGGCAAAATTTTATTATTACCTTCCAGATCTCTAAGTCGTTCTATACCCTTACGTTTCCAAATTGCAAAGTTTTCCCTAACTAAACCAGGAGCAAAAGATGGATTATCCCAGAGAGGGGTCATGAAGGTGTTTTTGGTAATTACATTTGAATTTAGTCGCCTCCTAGATCGACAACGAATTGGTCATTGAGGATAGCGGTGATGGTATAGTTTTCCTAGCTATTTTTGGGCTCCAAATTAAGTTGCCTAGCTCCAATGGTGAGCAAGCTCTAATGCTACCCTGCGTCTCAAATCCGGGTTTGTGTGCCATTGAGAGATTTGGCATAATTGTGCCGCCTTGTAGTATGATAACAAGCAAGGTACCGCTAGCCCCCCTTCTGCAGTTTGTCTCTGGAGGGTTCATTTATTTAGTCTTGCTTTTCTGCCGCCCAATATAAATTTGGAGATTGCAGATTGAAGGCTGAGGATCTCGTCCAATCTTAGTGGCACCGGGAGCGCTTGAAATAGATATAGGAGTCGCGGTAGTAAATTCATCTTCACGCTATTTATTTTACCAATCCAAGATATGTTAAATTTTGACCAGTGACCTATATCCTCCCGTAGGGTCCTGATTAACCTGGGGTAGTTTGCCCTAGACACCGAATTATAATCTTTGGGAATATATATTCCCAGGTACTTGATCGCTTTATTCTGCCAATTGAAGTTGAAATTCATGGAGATGAGTTTTTCTAATGGTTTCGGTAAATTTATGTTTAGGGCTTCTGATTTAGATTGGTTAATCTTGAACCCTGAGATTTTATTAAATTGACCCAGCAACTCAAAGAGATTGGGAAGCGACGTCAGGGGTCTGGACAACACCAGGAGGACATCATCTGCATATAGGGCTAATTTATGTATTTGGTTCCCAAACTCCAGGTCTGTAATATCCTTATGGTCATGAATCTGGGCNNTCGGGGCGCCAGCGGCTCCATACACAGGGGGAAAAAGGAGGGGCGAGAGGGGACAGCCTTGCCTTGTCCCACTTTTAATCTTGAAGGGATCGGAAGGGGAGCCCTGGAGTACCCCCCTGGGGCCGGGTTCGAGTAGGAGCTAAGATGGCTAGATGTTATTTTTTCACCGACACCCAAATGCCTTTTTTCCCCCACCATAACTTAAAATGTTGATATATATATATATATATGTATTCAGCACTCAATAGGTTAAGATGTTTTAAAGGAATCTTGTGGTCAGTGTGAAACTAATAGGATACAATGTTATTGGTATCAGGGGCAACATGAAACCAAGTTGTGTGATGCACATTTTAGTGATAAGACTTGTTTTGTAAGTTCCTAATGTTCCTGAGATAAGGTACGTGATGGTAACCACAGAAAAACAAGTATGTAAACAAGTACGTCATTTAGTTGGCCAAAGCGAGTTAGCTGAGACAGTGTATGAATCTCTTCGATTTAGGGTATAAACGTAGCTGTCGCAGGATACGCACTGCTTCTCAAATACTTGCTCCCTTGAATAGAAGATTTTGTATGTTGTGATCCTTGCTGAATCGCTGAGCTGATTGAAGAAATAAAGTTTGCTGATTTGAAAGGCAAACCTGATTCCCGATATTACCTGCCGAAGTTTTCTCACCGTTGACATCTCTTGACATCTCCAGTTGAGTTCCTCAAGACCCCACCATGATGTTCCAGGTTGTCTCATCCCTCCTCCTCTCCTCTCTCTCAGTAGGACAGGGAACTCTAAAAATGTCATCAGTGTCTCCAACGGAGGGGAATGGGTGAATGGGGGCCAGTTGAAAGTTTCGTCGGATGCCATACCAGAGGATTCTCTCTCAAGGTGAGATAAATATATACAGTAATAATAATATGATTTCTTGCATGGCAATGTATGTGTTCTGATATGGGTTTTGATGCAAAATATATAAATTGCCCCGCAGAACTTACAATCTAATTTTGCAGGCGCAGTCAAATGCCAGGACTACTTCAGAGGCCAGCTAATTACTGCAAAAATCTCCTTTATAACTGTGATTTATACTTTTACTCTCTGTATTTAGAAGTAGCCGATACTCCCTCCCCACGTATTAGATAACCCCCTTTCATTGTCCATATTAGACACTATGGGGGCTGTGCACAAAGCAGTGATACAGTAAGTGTTTTTAAGTGAGATAAATGCCGTTATGGCACAATTTATGGCGCAATTTTTTTATCAATGACTGTGTTTTGGTGATAAAAAGCCTTATAAGCGTGATACTGCAGTGTTATCACTGCTTTGTGAATCGCGCTGCACGCAATTTTGCACCATAAGGCATTTATCTCACTTAAAAACCCCTTACAGTATCACTGCTTTGTGCATAGACCCCCCTGTGTGATGGGGACGAATCACCCAATAGGTTGACCATTGACTTGCCTAGTGTTAATGATGCCCATATTATATGGGATGATGTACCCACTGTGCCATTCAATTGTTTTATTGGCAGTTGTTATGCATTTAGTTAGCCATGTGATGTGTTTTATTGCAATGTAAGTGTTTTTATTTTGGCCTGTTTTTTTTAATTCTTCACAATTTCTTGCTATAGTGGTAAATAATCATGTCGTTTATATGAGCATGATGTACCCACTGTACCAATGAATGGGTGGGTAGTTGCCTTGGGAGGGTGGTTAGGCCTCGTGGGTGGGTAGTGGCAGATGGTAGGCTAACCCCTTAATTACTACGCGGGTACTAACCGCTAAGTGATAAAGGGTTAGGGGACATTAGATTGTCTTTTTTTATGCACTGTGTTGTTGTGGCAACGGAGGACATGGACACATAAGATGGGGAGCTTTCATCGTGCAGCCTGGCAGGTGGTGCAAGATTTCTTACTTTATTTCTGTGCTATCACTGCTTAGTGCATAGTCCCCTATATATAGGAAATATTACATTCCTCTTTAATTCCCTTATTGCAAATTCACTTTTAACCTCCTTTTCTCTCCCTCGCCCTTTCCTATGAGAAATCTCCTTACATCCTAATATAAATCTTTTACTCTCCTATCAGTAATGGCCATGTTTACCTATTTAGATAATCCCCTACGCTCCCCTGAAGAAATCCTTTAACTCTCCCCCTATTAGAAATCTCACGTATTCTCCCCAATCATAACCCCCCTTATTCCCTCTATTAATCACCCCACTTATTCTACCCTATGAGAAATCCTCTTTAGTCTCCCACTATGTTATATCCCCTTTATACGTCCCATATTAGAATCCCCCTTACTCTCCCTATTAGAATCCCCTTACTCCCCTATTAGAATCCCCCTTACTCCCCTATTAGAATCCCCCTTTCTCCCCCTATTAGAATCCCCTTACTCCCCTATTAGAATCTCCTTACTCCCCTATTAGAATCCCCCTTACTCCCCCTATTAGAATCCCCCTTCCTCCCCCTTTAGAATCCCCCTTACTCCTATTAGATCCCCTACTCCCTATTAGAATCCCCCTTACTCCCATTAGAATCCCACTTTCTCCCCTATAAAATCCCCCTTACTCCCCATATTAGAATCTCCTACTCCCTATTAGAATCCCTTCCTCCCTATTAGAATCCCCCTTACTCCCCCTATTAGAATCCCCCTTACTCCCCTATTAGAATCTCCCAACCTCCCCTATTAGAAATCCCCTTACTCCCCTATTAGAATCCCCCTTACTCCCCCTATTAGAATCCCCCTTACTCCCCTATTAGATCCCCTTACTCTCCCTATTAGAATCCCTTACTCCTCCATTAGAATCCCCCTTACCTCCCCTATTAGAATCCCCCTTACTTCCCTATTAGAATCCCCTTACTCCCCCTATTAGAATCCCCCTTACTCCCCCTATTAGGAATCCCCTTTGCTT
The DNA here is from genome assembly GCA_036426205.1 of Ascaphus truei. Lineage (NCBI taxonomy): Eukaryota > Metazoa > Chordata > Amphibia > Anura > Ascaphidae > Ascaphus > Ascaphus truei. The sequence goes on from WSYH01007694.1 coordinate 8,356, forward strand.
TCCCATTATCCCCTAAATCCCAAACCTCACTATAACACCTCCAGTTGGTCCGAGTTTCTGGCCCAGATATGGGGGGCAGATATCTCAATTATTGACATCCGATGCCACATACCAGGGCCTGTAAGTCGGGAAGAAGGGGGTCCCTGAGTCCGAAATCAAAGCAGTCTAAGAATTGCCCCACAACTCCGTTCTGCCCCCACTGCTGCCTTCTTACCCCATTAGGTCTGTTCCCTAATGTGAAGTGTGTACCTGTAACCCCATAAAGAGCCCCCTCGTTTTAATTCCCACAATTAGGATAATCTGAGAAGCAACATAGGTAAATTATATGGTCAGGTCAGTGACGTGTTTAAGGGTTAAAGGGTTAGTCCCACATAGGGCCAAGTGGACCTAATTACAGGGGTGAGAGGGGGAGAGTGGGGAGGAAAGGGGGAGGGTGGGGATGAGAGGGGGAGGGTGGGGATAGGAGGGGGAGGGTGGGGATGAAAGGGGAGGGTGGGGATGAGAGGGAGGTGGGGAGGAGTGGGGATGCGAAGGGGAGGTCTTTTCAATTTTAGTTACGCCGCTGGCCCCTATTAGAATCTCTGTGTTTAAAGGGTCAGTCCCACCTAGGAGCAAAGTGACCTAATAACCGGGATGTGTTTAATGGGTTAAAGGGTCAGTCCCACCTAGGAGCAAAGTGACCTAATGACAGGGACGTGTTTAATGGGTTAAAGGCTCGGTCCCACCCAGGAGCAAAGTGACCTAATGACAGGGACGTGTTTAATGGGTTAAAGGGTCAGTCCCACGAAGGGGCAAAGTGACCTAATGACAAGGACGTGTTTAATGGGTTAAAGGGTCAGTCCCACGTAGGGGCAAAGTAACCTAATGACAGGGATGGGTTTAATGGGTTAAAGGGTCAGTCCCACGTAGGAGCAAATTGACCTAATGACAGGGACGTGTTTAATGGTTTAGAGGGTCAGTCCAACTTACGGGCAAAGTGACCTAATGACAGGGATGGGTTTAATGGGTTAGAGGGTCAGCCCAACTTAGGGGCAAAGTGACCTAATGACAGGGACGTGTTTAATTGGTTAGAGGGTCAGTCCCACTTCGGTACAAAGTGACCTAATGACAGGGACATGGTTAATGGGTTAAATTTCAGTCCCACGTAAGGGCAAATTGACCTAATGACAGGGACATGTTTAATGGCTTAAAGGGTCAGTCCCATTTGGGGCAAAGTGACCTAATGACAGGGACGTGTTTAATGGGTTAAAGGGTCAGCCCCACAAAGGGCCAAAGTGACCTAATGATAGGGACGTGTTTAATGGGTTAAAGGGTCAGCCCCACAAAGGGCCAAAGTGACCTAATGACAGGGACATGTTTAATTGGTTGAGGGGTTATGAGTAGTTATATATTAGATGGATACATTGTAACTGATCTTCCTGATACAGGTGGAAGAGAAGCAGGGGAAAGGGGATGATACCGCTCTGAACGCGATCCAGCTGTACTGTGTAACAACAAAAACAATTGGGAAAAAACAATCCAGTCTACTGAGGAAGGTGTGCCTCACAATAACATTATCTACAGCTTTCAAACCTCACAGGTCTCTTCATCACACGTGCCGAGCTTTCCAAACCTCACGGTGTCTTCTTCACATGTACAGAGCTTTCCAAACCTCACAGGTCTCTTCTTCACATGTGCAGAGTTTCCTAACTCCCAGGTCTCTTCTTCACATGTACAGAGCTCGTCAAACCTCACAGGTCTCTTCTTCACATGTGCAGAGTTTGCCAAGCATATTATGATGACAGGATTTTGGGGTTTATAAGGAGGGGTGTATAAGGGAGTTCGAGGGCAGCAACATGTTGAGGTATATAGGGAGGGAAATTAAGGCAGCTGGAAGGATAGCAAGGTATTCGAATATATAGAGAGGGGTATCACCAGGAGATTAAGGGGGGGGGGGAATACCACTTTACAGATTAAAAATCCCCTTTACTCTCACCCAATTAGAGATACCCTTTGCTCTCACCCGTTAGAGATCCCCTTAATCTCACCCTATAAAAGATCCCCTTTACTTCACTCTATTAGAGATCCCTTTGTCTTCACCCTATTAGAGACCCTTTTCTCACCCTATTAGAGATCCCCTTTACTCTCACCCTATTAGAGATCCCCTTTACTCTCACCCTATTAGAGATGCCCTTTACTCCCCTGAAGGACGTAGGACAGGAGTAATAACACTATATAGATAATTGGTTATATCTCCCCTAAAATCCTGTGCCCGTCCTACAGGTCAGGTCTCCTTTGCAAAAGCACCTAGGAAGTTTCCTCTTCACCACTAACCACGTCCTCCTTCTTCTCTCTCAGGTGGGGCTCATGGACCTCCCCTGTGCGGTGTCCCAACGGCAACCTCGTCGCTTTCAACTTGAGAGTAGAGCCACCTCAGGGGGACGGTGACGAAACCGCCGCCAACAACATCATGTTTAAGTGCTCCGACGAATCGATACTAGAGGGATCTGGACTCTCGTGGGGGACATACGGACCCTGGAGCGAGTCCTGCGAAATAGGGATCTGTGGCATCCAGACCAGGGTGGAGTCAAACCAAGGAGACGGAGGATGACACGGCCCTCAATGATGTCAAGTTCACCTGCTGTAGCAACTGAGTCTTCTCTCTTCTCAGCTTCCCCATGAAGGGTCTTCAGTTGGTCGACATTAAATCGGAAGGTCCTTTGGGGGGTGGGGGGAAGGGTTAAAACCAGCGACCGTCTCTAAATATATCTGGTGGAGGATGTTGGAGATGCAGATCTTTAGGGCCCAAATTAGTTGGACGTTCGTACTTGGTTAATTTGAAATTGTGAAATAAAATTGATATTTTATGTAAAATAAAATGAAAGTATTCATTGTGGCTATTTGGATCCATTTAAACTCAATTTGCTCCATTAACCTCTCCCCATAACTCCTCCTATTACCCCATATAACTGCTCCCTATAACTCCTCCTATTACCCCATATACCCGCTCCCTATAACTCCTCCTATTACCATATAACCTCTCCTATATCCCTCCTATTACTCCATAACCGATCCCTATATCTCTCCTATAACCTATATATAACCGCTCCCTATAAACTATTTTATGTTCCATATTACTGCTTCTTAAACTCCTCCTATTACCCCATATAACCGCTTCAATATCTATCCTATTTCACATATAACTACTCCCTATACTCTCCTATTGCTCCATATAAATGCTCCCAATATCTCTTCCTATAGCCATTAACCGTTCCTATAACTCCTCCTATTTCCCATATAACCCTCCCTATCATTCCCTATACCCCTATAACCCCTCCCTATAACCCCTCCATATAACTTCTCCATTAGCCCATATAACTGCTCCATATAAGTAACTTCTACTGCTTCATTTAACAACTCCTTAATTCTCCTATTACTCCATATAACCGCTCCCTATAACTACTCCTATTCCCCATTAACCTCCCTATAACTCATATACTCTATAATCACATATGAAAGAAAGTCACTCCACATACAGTACCCCGTAGACCAGCTAGCAGCATGTTGCAGTATTTTGGGATAAATCAGCCGGTGAGTATGAATTTGATGGATTGCCCCATGAGGACGGGACGTATTTTAGCAATATCGCAGAAGGGTAACAACATGATCTGGAGGGGGCTGATGTGCGGGGAATGAGAGGGGAGGGGCACCGTATGACACCCAGGCATCTAGCTTGGGGTATCGGGGCTCTGGTGGCAGTCATCTGTTCCATGCGAGGAATCCAGTGTCGGTGTTTTAGAGTAAGGGGGAGGGGGATGATGAGGTCCGTTTTGACATGTTATAAGTTAAGATAGCGATTAGACACCGCGAGGAGATAACAGAGGACAGTTAGTGATATGAGACAGCAGAGAAGGGGCAGCAGTCAGCAGAGGAGAGGTAGATGTGGGTGTCCTCTGCTAGAGGGGTAGGAAAACCCAATGACTTGGTAGTTTGCCAAGGAAAGAGGTGCAAGTGGAGAAGAGTAGAGTCCTAGGGCAGAGTCCTGGGGTACACGGCTGTGGGTAGGGAGTAGAGATGGAGGGGGTGCCAGCAACCGGGAGACACCGAACGCGGTGCAGGTGGAGAGATGGGGAAGATATAAACCAGGAGAGGGCAGACTATGGAGGTCAATAAAATGGAGTGTGCAGAAGTGGGGTCGGGTGGCGGGGGGGGCCAAAAAGTATACGAACATGTCCTTGTGTCAAGGGGGTGTGACTGCAGAGGCTCTCCCAGTGAAGTTTAGGCAATGGATACAGCAATGTAGACCCAGTCTTACATTAGGCACAATGTGCAATACACATAACAAAAATCGATGCGCAGCTCTTATGTATCTCCAGCCCTGCTCCCGAGGATGGCTGTCACTTCCAGTCGCGCCCGATCGAGAGGTCAACTCACAGATAGCAAGGGGAGATGCTGGAGACTGGAGTCTCAAGGCTGCGGAGGTTCAACTGCAATAATTGTTGCGTTGATAAAACACTAACTAGTACAGCTTTGTTGCAATAAGTGTATTATTTTTTTTGATCATAGAGGGAATATACGCTGATTCCTGTACCAATCCATGACTGGGTCTACATTGCGGTATCCATGCCTAAATTCTTCATGGGAGAGTGTGAGTCCCCAATTTGATTTACTTTCAAGTGGCCTATTTGTATATACACTCTACACTATATATATTTTTTCTCCTTGTATGTGGTGATATCTGCGCTCCCCACAAGCTTCTCTTCACCATTCAGATAATTCACTTGCTTGGTTACTAAAATACTGGTGAATCTTAAATTTAATCTCATTAGTATTTATTGATAACAAAAATTCCCCCAGTTCCTCTGTCCTCCTTCATATTAAAAACACTCATCGATAAAACCGACGCCAAAGGAACCAGTGCCCGCCCCAAGCTCACCTCTGGCCAGATGTTGTCCTCCAAGAGGCCATAAAAAATTGGCGTAAACTTGGGCGTTTTATCGATGATGTGAAAACGTAGTTCAAGGATACGGATATGAACAATCATATCTAAGAACAAGTTGTCTCTGCCCAGGTGGATGGATGGTGTTACCTTTGGGCAGTTACAAGGATGAAGCCAAACTGTTAGTGAAAGAGAGACATTTTTGTATCAATCCCCGAGTTTAAAAATTAGGTTTGTTGAAAAGAAAATAAGAGAGGACACGATAGATGAGGCTTTGTTGAGGGTAGATGAATTGAATAGGGAGGATTCTAAAACCCAGACAAAAAAATCAGAAATAATCAATTTGACTTTTGCCTTCCTGACGAATTACAGTGGGGGAAGCCAAGGAGATCAAGAAGATCATAACTAAAAATTGGGGATTCTGAGGAATGACTATTTAGGTTGGAGAAATTCCCGAAAATCCTAGTGTGGATTTCAGGAAGGCGGAGTAATCTCAAAGATAATTGGCACCAAGTGGCTCTAAGAAAGAAATTAATAAACTCTGCAAATTGGCTACAACATAGTTAAGGATTTCTAAGGTTGTAGAACATGTAAAGCATGCCAATTTAAGTCGATAAACAAAACAGAATTGACCTGTTGAGCTCATATCACGCTCCCTACCTGTCGAACTTGACTGCTCGCGTTATTTTCCTTTACAACACCTGTTCTAGTTGACGGTATAAGGGCGATGGGGGAAATGCTCTCAACATATCCACCACTGGTAATGAAGGTTTAGGGCACCTTATAGGGACATACCTGGTACTTCCGTACAGTCACTGCTCAAGATAGCATCAGACTGGCGTCAGTTGCAGCAGGGCTGGCTCATGACAGGTTCATCGTACCCTGCTATAGCAGCATTCGAAACCTTACCAGCACGGACACAAATCAGGGTTGCTCTAGGGCACCAGATCGGGAAGCGCACACGGTGGTGTTATTTTGTTCACCTCTACATTGAACAACCGACCCCCTGCAGCAGCCTGTCACATTTGGGATTGCTGTGCTCAGCCAGCATGGTAAGTTGTTCAGTGACCGCAACACCACATCATATTCTGGTCCTGTACACGCACAGGTGGTGTACTCCACAACTGGAAGTCCTACCTAAACTGTTCCCCCGCAGCTGGCTGATTTGTTACTTACCCAGTATCCCCAATCGATGCCGGTCAGCACCCACAGTGTGCTTTCCAACATTCCATCTGGTTAATATACATTAGGTATGCCTGACACAGGTTTCTCTTACAGTTACTGTGTCGACCAGATGGTTAGCCGAGTAGTACTCCATGAGGTGTAGAAAGAAAGTTCTTTCTGATATGAATACTATAACTCTGCTCGATTTGGGTACTCACGGAAACAGGGGTCCAACGAATGAGACCGCGTTATAAACCGGATCGCGTCCCCTCCGACGTATAAATGTTGCCACGAGGAGGACTTACGGACACATCTCAGCTCTCTCCTCTCTGCTTCATATGGCTGTGTCCCGTGCCACACTTACGAGAGTTTCACGCGCAGAGGAGGTTTTTTTTTAAAAACAACAATTCAATGCTTTATTGCAAACGGACACTAACCCCCATGTGGGAATTGAACATTAACACATTTTATATATACACATGAGGGATCGAACCCAGGGGCTTCATATACTAGTACCAATTTCTACCCTTACAAAACAGGCGTGGTGTGGCAAAAACAGACTCTATAAATATACTTAACCTCTAGAGCACATTGGCAACGCAATGGACTGCACTGTAGCGGCGTCAAGGTAGCGAGAATTGGTACTAAAAATCCTGGGTTCGATTTCCTGTATGATATGGTTAATTATAAAAATAAATAAATAATAATTTATAAATTATACATAAAATAATATTATTTTATCTTTTAATGAAAAATGGTTTTCAGGCAAAGGTGCCACAGTGTGCTCAGTTGCATGCTATTTCCAGAATCCTTGCTGCAGTGGAAGCACGGTACGCTAGGGATAATGGTGAAAGGAAGGGTTGGCAGACTCTGTCTAAGACGTGAATGTGCTACAAGTGATCTTGTATTGCTATATGCTATATGGGGAGGTTTCTTTTGCCTTTTTCACCCACCATAAATTAAAATGTTGTTTATATATATAGATATAATATATAATATATAGATATATATATATATATATAGATATTATATATATATGTATTCAGCACTCAATTGGTTAAGATATTTAAGCATCTTGTGGGTCAGTGTGAACTAATAGAATGCAATGTTATTGGTATATCAGGGCAACTTGAAACCAAGTTGTATGATGCCCATTTTAGTGAGAAGACTGTTTTTGTAGTTCCTAATGTTCCGAGATAAGGTACGTGATGGTAACAACAGAAAATTAGTATGTAAACAGTACGTCATTTAGTTGGCAAAAAGCGAGTTAGCTGAGACAGTGATGTATATCTCTTGATTCAAGGGTATAAAACGTAGCTGTCGCAGGATACGCCACTGCTTCTCAGATACATGCCACCTTGAATAGAAGATTTTTTGTATGCTGTATCCTTGCTGAATCGCTGAGCTGATTGAAGAAATAAACGATTGTGATTTGAAACTGCAAACCTGACTCCGATTATTACATCGCCGAAGTTTTTTCACCGTTGACATCTCTTGACATTACAGTTGAGTTCCTCAAGACCCCACCAATGATGTTTCAGGCGGTCGTGTGTCATCCTCCTCCTCCTCTCTCTCTCTCAGTAGGACAAAAAAGGGAACTCAAAAATGTCATCAGTGGTCCAACTGGAGTAAATTGGGTGAATGGGGGCCAGTTGAAGTTGCCCTCGTCGGTTCCTCGCAGAGATTCTTCTCAACGGTGAGATAAATATTACCAGTAATAATCAATGATTTCTTGATGGAATGTATGTGCTTCGTATATGTGACTTTTGATGGCAAAAAATATAAATTGCAAATATTTAAATTGCCCCGCAGAAATTACAATCGAAACTTTGGCAGGCGCAGTCAAATATTCTTAACTATGCCAGGGACGACTTAGAGTCCAGCTGAATACTGCAAAAATCTCCTTAATAACTGTGACTTTACCCTTTTTACTCTCTGATTTGAAGTAGCCGTTCCCAAACTCCAGGTCTGTAATATCCTTATGGTCATGAATCTGGGCCGCCAGCGGCTCCATACACAGGGGTCAAGTATCTGTAAACTTCACCCCCTCACCTTTTCTCCTTTCCTGTTCCCTGGCTCCCAATAACTACGCGAGAAGCTCAGGCCCTCCTGTTCCTCACAGGTATGAACCACACTGCATTAATGAATCTGCCCTCATCAACCTATACACCACTGTAGAGTCTGGGGGAGGGGGGAAGCAGGGTTACATATGTATTCAGCACTCAATAGGTTAAGATGTTTTTTTTTTTTTGTTTTTTTTAATAATTTGTATTTTATGCTTTTTAAAGCTCAGAAGAAGTACAACAGATATCCATTACAGGATCGTGAGTTTTTTAACATTCCATATAAGATAACTGAGTACGTGTAATGAACATTGTTTATAACCTAACTGGGTCAGTGGAAAGAAGGGAAATGATGACAGGGGATTTGGGTTCGGGGGGGGGGGGGAGGACGGCCGATGATCCATTCGAACCTATGTTGCCTGTGATGTAGCTTCCTGAATCGGGTTGTGTATACGATTATTTGCCTCTCCAACTTAATCTACCTGATAGTGTCCTGACAAGCCGGTCGACCAAAGATATCATCACAGGAGAACGCATCTTGCAATTATTAAACATTATGTGTGTATCTCTACCCCCGGGATGTCTGTCTGGGCTAACCAGGGTGTCCATACTTTTAGAAAATTTTCGCCCGAATCATAATAAGGCTTGTCAGTTTTTCATCTGACATACACACCAGATTTTATTCCGAATTTTAGGGATTGTAGGAAGTGCATTCTGGTTCAGGGTGCTGCGATCGTGCTCCTCACTGCCGTTGCGAAATGGGAAATTAGTTTGAGTTCAACTTTTGCTAGTCCTGGTCAATAGAAACCAGGGATCCAAGGGAATTTTGAGGCCCAATATCCTCTGTAGCCATCATCTTTTTGGTCCAGATTGGAACTAAGTGAGGAAAGACCACAGTGTGTAACAAATCTGCTGACTCTCCACTTGTGCGCGGCACAAGGGAGTGTCCTAGAATAAATTCGATAATTTAGTGGGGTATGATACCACCAAATCAGTCTTATATGCGTTCTCCTTTAAGTTACGCATATCGAACTTTTAGAGGCTGCCGTCACCATCTGTGACCGTTCGTCCAAATCTGGGCTCCACCTAGATCTTTTTCCCAATTCACCATATAGCTTAATTTGCTTGTTACCTTGACAGCAAAGAACCGACTACCTCTCATACTTTTGCATATTGATTCCCTTTGTTGACGTCTCACTAGACAGAGCCTTTCAAATGATTCAATGGGGGGGTGTGGGTTAAATTTATTACGAAAGCTCTGATCTGAAGGTATCTATACAGCTCCGATTGTGGATATTTTAATCTAGTTGATTTGTGCAAATGGCAAAATTTTATTATTACCTTCCAGATCTCTAAGTCGTTCTATACCCTTACGTTTCCAAATTGCAAAGTTTTCCCTAACTAACCAGGAGCAAAGAGGATTACCCCAGAGAGGGGTCATGAAGGTGTTTTTGGTAATTACATTTGAATTTAGTCCCCTCCTAGATCGACAACGAATTGGTCATTGAGATAGCGGTGATGGTATAGTTCCTAGCTATTTTTGGGCTCCAAATTAAGTTGCCTAGCTCCAATGGTGAGCAAGCCTCTAATGCTACCCTGCGTCTCAATCCGGGTTTGTGTGCCATTGAGATTTGGCATAATTGTGCCGCCTTGTAGTATGATAACAAGCAAGGTACCGCTACCCCCCTTCTGCAGTTTGTCTCTGGAGGGTTCATTTATTAGTCTTGCTTTTCTGCCGCCCAATATAAATTTGGAGATGGCAGATTGAAGGCTGAGGATCTCGTCCAATCTTAGTGGCACGGAGCGCTTGAAATGGATATAGGAGTCGCGGTAGTAATTTCATCTTCACGCTATTTATTTACCAATCCAAGATATGTTAAATTTTGACCAGGACCTATATCCTCCCGTAGGGTCCTATTAACCTGGGGTAGTTTGCCCGAGACACCGAATTATAATCTTTGGAATATATTTCCCAGGACTTAATCGCTTTTCTGCCAATTGGAAGTTGAAATTCATGGAGATGATTTTTCTAATGGTTTCGGTAATTTATGTTTAGGGCTTCTGATTTAGATTGTTTAATCTTGAACCCTGATTTTATTAAATTGACCCCACTCAAAGAGATTGGAAGCGACGTCAGGGGTCTGGACAACACCAGGAGGACATCATCTGCATATAGGGCTAATTTATGTATTTGGTTCCCAAACTCCAGGTCTGTAATATCCTTATGGTCCATGACTCGGGCCGCCAGCGGCTCCATACACAGGGGGAAAAAGGAGGGGCGAGAGGGGACAGCCTTGCCTTGTCCCACTTTTAATCTTGAAGGGATCGGAAGGGGAGCCCTGGAGTACCACCCTGGCGGCCGGGTTCGAGTAGAGAGCTAAGATGGCAGATGTTATTTTTTCACCGAACCCAAATGCCTTTTTCCCCCACCATAACTTAAAATGTTGATATATATATATATATATGTATTCAGCACTCAATAGGTTAAGATGTTTTAAGGAATCTTGTGGTCAGTGTGAAACTAATAGGATACAATGTTATTGGTATCAGGGGCAACATGAAACCAAGTTGTGTGATGCACATTTTAGTGATAAGACTTGTTTTTGTAAGTTCCTAATGTTCCTGAGATAAGGTACGTGATGGTAACAACAGAAAAACAAGTATGTAAACAAGTACGTCATTTAGTTGGCCAAAGCGAGTTAGCTGAGACAGTGATGTATATCTCTTCGATTTAAGGGTATAAAACGTAGCTGTCGCAGGATACGCCACTGCCTTCTCAGATACTTGCTCCCTTGAATAGAAGTATTTTGTATGTTGTATCCTTGCTGAATCGCTGAGCTGATTGAAGAAATAAAGTTTGCTGATTTGAACGGCAAACCTGATTCCCGATTATTACATTGCCGATCAGGGGTCAGGGAACACCAGGAGGACATCATCTCATATAGGGCTAATTTATGTTTTGGTTCCCAAACTCCAGGTCTGTATCCTTATGGTCATGAACTGGCGCCGCCAGCGGCTCCATAACAGGGGAAAGAGGGGCGAGAGGCAGCCTTGCCTTGTCCCACTTTTAATCTTGAAGGGATCGGAAGGGGAAGCCCTGGAGTACCACCCCTGGGCGCCGGGTTCGAGTAGAGAGCTAAGATGGTGATTGTTATTTTTTCACCGAACCAAATGCCTTTTCTTCCCCCACCATAACTTAAATGTTGAATATATATTATATATATATTAGATCGTAGCCGCTATATAATATCTATAGGCTATATATATCTATATATACATAGATCTAAGTATATAATATATAATAGGTTCTCTCTCTCTCATCCTCTCTCTCTCTATCTCTCTCTCTCCTCTCTCTACTCTCTCTCTCCCTTGTTCGCCACCCCTATCCCTTTGCTGCGCCCCGGGCGAGTGGGATTTAACCCCCGTGCGGTAATATTGGCCTACAAGCAGCACACGTTTGATACTAGGTTGGCGAGTAGATTTTTTTTTGTGTGTCGAGTAGATTTTTTTGGTGATTTTGTCCAACCACTGTATATATATATATATGTATGTATTCAGCACTCCATAGTTAAGATGTTTTTAAGGAATCTTGTGGTTCTGACAAGTTGCCCGAAGTTTTTCTCACCGTTGACATCTCTTGACATCTCCAGTTGAGTTCCTCAAGACCCCACCATGATGTTCCAGGTTGTCTCATCCCTCCTCCTCCTCTCTCTCTTCTCAGTAGGACAAGGAACTCTAAAAATGTCATCAGTGTCTCCAACGGAGGGGAATTGGTGAATGGGGGCCAGTTGAAATGTGTCCCGTCGGATGCCATACCAGAGGATTCTCTCTCAAGGTGAGATAAATATATACAGTAATATATAATATGATTTCTTGCATGGCAATGTATGTGCTTCTGTATATGGGATTTTGATGGCAAAATATATAAATTGCCCCGCAGAACTTACAATCTAATTTTGCAGGCGCAGTCAAATGCCAGGACTACTTCAGAGGCCAGCTAATTACTGCAAAAATCTCCTTTATAACTGTGATTTATACTTTTACTCTCTGAATTTAGAAGTAGCCGATACTCCCTCCCCACGTATTAGATAACCCCCTTTCATTGTCCATATTAGACCTATGGGGGCTGTGCACAAAGCAGTTGATCAGTAAGTGTTTTTAAGTGAGATAAATGCCGTTATGGCACAATTTATGGCGCAATTTTTTTATACAATGATTCTGTGTTTTGGTGTATAAAAGCCTTATAAGCGTGATACTGCAGTGTTATCACTGCTTTGTGAATCGCGCTGCACGCAATTTTGCACCATAAGGCATTTATCTCACTTAAAAACCCCTTACAGTATCACTGCTTTGTGCATAGACCCCCCTGTGTGATGGGGACGAATCACCCAATAGGTTGACCATTGACTGGCATAGTGTTAATGATGCCCATATTATATGGGCATGATGTACCCACTGTGCCATTCAATTGTTTTATTGGCAGTTGTTATGCATTTAGTTAGCCATGTGATGTGTTTTATTTTGCAATGTAAGGTGTTTTATTTTGGCCTGTTTTTTAATTCCTTCACAATTTCTTGCTATAGTGGTAAATAAATCATGCTCGTATTATATGAGCTGAGTTACCCACTGTACCAATGAATGGGTGAAGGGTAGTTGCCTTGGGAGGGTGGTTAGGCCTCGTGGGTGGGTAGTGGCAGATGGTAGGCTAACCCCTTAATTACTACCGCGGTTACTAACCGCTAAGGTGATTAAGGGGTTAGGGGACATTAGATTGTCTTTTTTTTATGCACTGTGTTGTTTGTGGCAACGGAGGACATGGACACATAATGATGAGGACGGCTTTCATCGTGCAGCCTGGCAGGGGTGAGTGCAAGATTTCTTTACTTTATTCTGCTGCTTATCACTGCTTAGTGCATAGTCCCCTATATATAGGAAATATTCATTCCTCTTTAATTCCCTTATTGCAAATTCACTTTTTAACCTCACTTTCTCTCCCTCGCCCTTTTCCTATGAGAAATCTCCTTACATTCCCTAATATAAATCCTTTTACCTCCCTATCAGTAATGGCCATTGTTTTACCTATTTAGATAATCCCCCGTACTATCCCCCTGATAGAAATCCTTTAACTCTCTCCCCTATTAGAAATCTCACGTATTCTCCTCATCATAACCCCCCTTATTCCCTCTATTAATCACCCCACTTATTCTACCCATGAGAAATCCTCTTTAGTCTCCCACTATGTTATATCCCCTTTATACGTCCCATATTAGAATCCCCCTTACTCTCCCTATTAGAATCCCCTTACTCCCCTATTAGAATCCCCCTTACTCCCCTATTAGAATCCCCCTTTCTCCCCTATTAAAATCCCCCTTACTCCCCATATTAGAATCTCCCTTACTCCCCTATTAGAATCCCCCTTACTCCCCCTATTAGAATCCCCCTTCCCCCCTATGAGAATGCCCCCTACTCCCCATATTAGAATCTCCCTTACTTCCCCTATTAGAATCCCCCTTACTCCCCCTATAAATCCCCCTTACTCTCCCTATTAGAATCCCCTCTCTCCTATTAGATCCCCCTTACTCCCCTATTAGAATCCCCCCTTACTCCCCCTATAGAATCCCCTCATCCCCCTATTAGATCCCCCTTACTCTCCCTATTAGAATCCCCTTCTCCTCCATTAGAATCCCCCTTACTCTCCCTATTAGAATCCCCCTTACTCTCCCTATTAGAATCCCCTTACTCTACTCCCCCTATTAGAACCCCCTTACTCCCCCTATTAGAATCCCCTTTGCTTTCCCATTATCCCCTAAATCCCAAACCTCACTATAACACCTCCAGTTGGTCCGAGTTTCTGGCCCAGATATGGGGGGCAGATATCTCAATTATTGACATCCGATGCCACATACCAGGGCCTGTAAGTCGGGAAGAAGGGGGTCCCTGAGTCCGAAATCAAAGCAGTCTAAGAATTGCCCCACAACTCCGTTCTGCCCCCACTGCTGCCTTCTTACCCCATTTAGGTCTGTTCCCTAATGTGAAGTGTTACCTGTAACCCCATAAAGAGCCCCCTCGTTTTAATATCCCACAATTAGGATTAATCTGAGAAGCAACATAGGTAAATTGATATGGTCAGAGCAGTGATGTTTAATGGTTAAGGGTTAGTCCACATAGGGGCAAGTGACCTAATGACAGGGGTGAGGGGGGAGAGTGGGGAGGAAAGGGGAGGGTGGGGATGAGAGGGGGAGGTGGGGATGGAGGGGGGGTGGGGAATAAGTGGGATGGTGGGGATATGAGGGAGCGTGGGGATGCGAGGGGAGGCTCTTTCAATTTAGTTACGCCGCTTAGGATCGCCCTAGATCTAGATTGTTATGTATCATCCACTAGACAAGTGACCTATTACAGGGACGTGTTAATGGGTAAAGGTCAGTCCCACCTAGGAGCAAGTGACCTAATGACAGGACGTGTAGAATGGGTAAGGTCAGTCAGAAGGGCAAGTGACCTAATGACGGGATTAATGGGTTAAAGGGTCTCCAGTGGCAAGTACTAATGACGGGATGGTTTAATGGGTTAAAGGTCAGTCCCCACGGAGGGCAAGTGACCTATGACAGGACGTGTTTATGGGTTAAAGGCTCGGTCCCACCCAGGAGCAAAGTGACCTAATGACAGGGACGTGTTTAATGGGTTAAAGGGTCAGTCCCACGAAGGGGCAAAGTGACCTAATGACAAGGACGTGTTTAATGGGTTAAAGGGTCAGTCCCACGTAGGGGCAAAGTAACCTAATGACAGGGATGGGTTTAATGGGTTAAAGGGTCAGTCCCACGTAGGAGCAAATTGACCTAATGACAGGGACGTGTTTAATGGTTTAGAGGGTCAGTCCAACTTACGGGCAAAGTGACCTAATGACAGGGATGGGTTTAATGGGTTAGAGGGTCAGCCCAACTTAGGGGCAAAGTGACCTAATGACAGGGACGTGTTTAATTGGTTAGAGGGTCAGTCCCACTTCGGTACAAAGTGACCTAATGACAGGGACATGGTTAATGGGTTAAATTTCAGTCCCACGTAAGGGCAAATTGACCTAATGACAGGGACATGTTTAATGGCTTAAAGGGTCAGTCCCATTTGGGGCAAAGTGACCTAATGACAGGGACGTGTTTAATGGGTTAAAGGGTCCCCACTCCACAAAGGGCCAAAGTGACCTAATGATAGGGACGTGTTTAATGGGTTAAAGGGTCAGCCCCACAAAGGGCCAAAGTGACCTAATGACAGGGACATGTTTAATTGGTTGAGGGGTTATGAGTAGTTATATATTAGATGGATACATTGTAACTGATCTTCCTGATACAGGTGGAAGAGAAGCAGGGGAAAGGGGATGATACCCTCTGAACGCGATCCAGCTGTACTGTGTTACAAACAAAAACAATTGGGAAAAAACAATCCAGTCTACTGAAGAAGGTGCCTCACATAACTTATCTACAGCTTTCAAACCTCACAGGTCCTCATCACACGTGCGAGCTTTCCAACCACCTCACGGTGTCTTCTTCACATGTACAGCTTCACTCAGTCTCTTCTTCACATTGCAGATGCTTACTAAAACCTACACACGATCTTCTAAAGAGTCTCAACTCCTCTACATTCTTCACATGTGACAAGAAATAATGCCAACAAGCTATTATGATGACAGGATTTTGGGGTTTATAAGGAGGGGTGTATAAGGGAGTTCCGAGGGCAGCAACATGTTGAGGTATATAGGGAGGGAAATTAAGGCAGCTGGAAGGATAGCAAGGTATTCGAATATATAGAGAGGGGTATCACCAGTAGATTAAGGGGGGGGGGGGGAATACCACTTTACAGATTAAAAATCCCCTTTACTCTCACCCAATTAGAGATACCCTTTGCTCTCACCCTGTTAGAGATCCCCTTTAATCTCACCCTATAAGAGATCCCCTTTACTCTCACTCTATTAGAGATCCCCTTTGCTCTCACCCATTAGAGATCCCCTTTACTCTCACCCTATTAGAGATCCCCTTTACTCTCACCCTATTAGAGATCCCCTTTACTCTCACCCTATTAGAGATTCCCCTTTACTCCCCTAAGGACGTCTTACAGGAGTAATAACACTATATAGATAATTGGTTATATCTCCCCTAAAATCCTGTGCCCGTCCTACAGGTCAGGTCTCCTTTGCAAAAGCACCTAGGAAGTTTCCTCTTCACCACTAACCACGTCCTCTTCTCTCCTCTCAGGTGGGGCTCATGGACCTCCCTGTGCGGTGTCCCAACGGCAACCCTCGTCGCTTTCAACTTGAGAGTAGAGCCACCTCAGGGGGACGGTGACGAAACCGCCGCCAACAACACATCATGTTTAAGTGCTCGACGAATCGATACTAGAGGGATCTGGACTCTCGTGGGGGACTACGACCGTGTGAAACTAATAGGATACAATGTTATTGGTATCAGGGGCAACTTGAAACCAAGATGTATGATGCCCATTTTAGTGATAAGACTTGTTTTTGTAAGTTCCTAATGTTCCTGAGATAAGGTACGTGATGGTAACAACAGAAAAACAAGTATGTAAACAAGTACGTCATTTAGTTGGCAAAAGCGAGTTAGCTGAGACAGTGATGTATATCTCTTCGATCTAAGGGTATAAAACGTAGCTGTCGCAGGATACGCCACTGCCTTCTCAGATACACGCCACCTTGAATAGAAGTATTTTCTTTGTTGTATCCTTGCTAAATCGCTGAGCTGATTGAAGAAATAAAGATTGCTGATTTGAACGGCAAACCTGATTCCCGATATTACATTGCCGAAGTTTTTCTCACCGTTAACATCTCTTGACATCTCCAGTTGAGTTCCTGAAGAACCCACCATAATGTTTCAGGTTGTCTCATCCCTCCTCCTCCTCTCTATCTTCTCAGTAGGACAAGGGAACTCTAAAAATGTCATCAGTGTTTCCAACGGAGGTGAATTGGGTGACTGAGGGCGACATGAAATGTGTCCCGTCGGTTTCCGTGCCAGAGGATTCTCTCTCAAGGTGAGATAAATATATATAATAATAATATGATTTCTTGCATGGCAATGTATGTGCTTCTGTATATGGGATGTTGATGGCAAAATATATAAATTGCCCCGCAGAACTTACAATCTAATTTTGGAGACGCAGTCAAATGCCAGGACTACTTCAGAGGCCAGCTAATTACTGCAAAAATCTCCTTTATAACTGTGATTTATACTTTTTACTCTCTGTATTTAGAAGTAGCCGATACTCCCTCCCCACGTGTTAGATAACCCCCTTTCGTTGTCCATATTAGACACTATGGGGGCTGTGCACAAAGCAGTGGTACAGTAAGTGTTTTTAAGTGAGATAAATGCCGTTATGGCGCAATTTATGGCGCAATTTTTTTATCAATGACTGTGTTTTGGTGATAAAAAGCCTTATAAGCGCGATACTGCAGTGTTATCACTGCTTTGTGAATCGCGCTGCCCACAATTTTGCACCATAAGGCATTTATCTCACTTAAAACCCCTTACAGTATCACTGCATTGTGCATAGACCCCCCTGTGTGATGGGGACGATGCACCCAATAGGTTGACCATTGACTGGCATAGTGTTAAATGATGCCCATATTATATGGGCATGATGTACCCACTGTGCCATTCAATTGTTTTATTGGCAGTTGTTATGCATTTAGTTAGCCATTTGATGTGTTTTATTTTGCAATGTAAGGTGTTTTATTTTGGCCTGTTTTTTAATTCCTTCACAATTTCTTGCTATAGTGGTAAATAAATCATGCCCGTATTATATGAGCATGATGTACCCACTGTACCAATGAATGGGTGAAGGGTAGTTGCCTGGGGAGGGTGGTTAGGCCTCCTGGGTGGGTAGTGGCAGATGGTAGGCTAACCCCTTAATTACTAACGCGGTTACTAACCGCTAAGGTGATTAAGGGGTTAGGGGACATTAGATTGTCTTTTTTTTATGCACTGTGTTGTTTGTGGCAACGGAGGACATGGACGCATAAGGATGAGGACAGCCTTCATCGTGGCAGCCTGGCAGGGGTGAGTGCAAGATTTCTTTACTTTATTTCTGCTGCTTATCACTGCTTAGTGCATATTCCACTATATATAGGAAATATTACATTCCTCTTTAATTCCCTTATTGCAATTTCTCTTTTTAACCTCACTTTTCTACCCCTCGTCCCTTTTCCCTATGAGAAATCTCCTTACATTACCTAATATAAATCCTTTTACTCTCCCTTTCAGTAATAGCCATTGTTTTACCTATTTAGATAATCCCCCGTTCTATCCCCGATAGAAATCCTTTAACTCTCCCCGCTATTAGAAATCTCACGTGTTCTCCCCAATCATAACCCCCCTTATTCCCTCTATTAAACATCACACTTATTCTACCCTATAAAAAATCCTCTTTAGTCTCCCCCTACGTAATATCCCCTTTACACGTCCCCTATTAGATATCCCCCTTACTCCCCCTATTAGAATCCCCCTTACTCTCCCTATTAGAATCCCCCTTACTCTCCCTATTAGAATCCCCATTACTCCCCTATTAGAATCTCCCTTACTCCCCTATTAGAATTCCCCTTACTCCCCCTATTAGAATCCCCCTTACTCCCCCTATTAAAATCTCCCTTACTCCCCCTATTAGAATCCCCCTTACTCTCCTTTTTAGAATCCCCTTTACTCTCCCTATTAGAATCTCACTTACTCCCCCTATTAGAATCCCCCTTACTCCCCTATTAGTATCCCCCTTATTCTCCCTATTAGAATCTCCCTTACTCCCCCTATTAGAATCCCCCTTACTCCCCCTATTAGAATCCCCCTTACTCTCCCTATTAGAATCCCCCTTACTCCTCTATTAGGAATCCCCCATACTCTCCTATTAGAATCCCCTTACTCTCCCTATTAGAATCCCCTTACTCCCATAGTAGAATCCCCCTTACTACTCCCTATTAGAATCCCCTATCCTTAGACTCCCCCTTACCCCTATTAGAATCCCCTTTCTCCCCCATTAGATCCCCCTTACTCCCCTATTAAAATCCCCTTTGCTTTCCCATTATCCCCTAATCCCAAACCTCACTTATAACACCTCCAGTTGGTCCGAGTTTCTGGCCCAGATATGGGGGGCAGATATCTCAATTATTGACATCCGATGCCCCATACCAGGGCCTGTAAGTCGGGAAGAAGGGGGTCCCTGAGTCAGAAATCAAAGCAGTCTAAGAATTGCCCCACAACTCCGTTCTGGCCCCACTGCTGCCTTCTTACCCCATTTAGGTCTGTTCCCTAATGTGAAGTGTTACCTGTAACCCCATAAAGAGCCCCTCGTTTTAATATCCCACAATTAGGATTAATCTGAGAAGCAACATAGGTAAATTATATGGTCAGGTCAGTGACGTGTTTAATGGGTTAAAGGGTTAGTCCACATAGGGGCAAAGTGACCTAATGACAGGGGGTGAGAGGGGGAGAGTGGGGAGGAAAGGGGGAGGTGGGAGAGAGGGGGAGGGTGGGGATAGGAGGGGGAGGGTGGGGATGAAAGGGGGAGGGTGGGGATGAGAGGGGAGCGTGGGGATGCGAAGGGGAGGCTCTTTCAAATTTTAGTTACGCCGTGGCCTATTAGAATCTCTGTGTTTAAAGGGTCAGTCCCACCTAGGAGCAAAGTGACCTAATAACCGGATGTGTTTAATGGGTTAAAGGGTCAGTCCCACCTAGGAGCAAAGTGACCTAATGACAGGGACGTGTTTAATGGGTTAAGGGTCAGTCCCACGAAGGGCAAGTGACACTAATGACAAGGATTAATGGGTTAAGGGTCAGTCCCACGTCGGGGCAAGTAACCTAATGACAGGATGGGTTTAATGGGTTAAAGGGTCGTCCCACGTAGGAGCAAATTGACCTAATGACAGGGACGTGTTAATGGTTTAAGGTCGTCCAATTACGCCAAAGTGACCTAATGACGGGATGGGTTTAATGGGTTAAGGGTCAGTCCCAATGGGGCAAAGTGACCTAATGACGGACTGTTTAATGGTTAGGGGTCAGTTCCCACTGTAGGTCAAAGTGACCTAATGACAGGACATGTTTAAGGGTTAAATTCAGTCCCACGAGGGCAAATGACCTAATGACAGGACGTGTTTAATGGTTAAGGGTCAGTCCCACTAAGGGCAAATGACCTAATGACAGGGATTAATGGGTTAAGGAGTACCATGGGGCAAAGTGACCTAATGACAGGGACATGTTTAATGGCTTAAAGGGTTCAGTCCCAGTAGGGGCAAAGTGACCTAATGACAGGGACTGTTTAATGGGTTAAGGGTCAGTCCCACGTAGGGCAAAGTGACCTAATGACAGGGACGTGTTTAATGGGTTAGAGGGTCAGTCCCACTAGGTAATGACCTAATGATAGGGAGTGTTTAATGGGTTAAAGGGTCAGCCCCACAAGGGCCAAAGTGACCGAATGACAGGGACTGTTGTAATGGTTGAGGGGTTATGAGTAGTATATATGAGATGGACACATGTAACTGTTTCCTGATACAGGTGGAAGGAACGGGGCAAGGGGATGATACGCTCGAATGCGATCCAGCTGTACTGTGTTAACAACAAAAACAATTGGGAAAAAAACATCCAGTCTACTGAAGGAAGGTGAGCCTCACATAAAATTATCTACAGCTTTCAAACCTCACAGTCTCTTCATCACCACGTGCGAGCTTTCCAAACCTCACAGGTGTCTTCTACATGTACAGAGTTCACTCACGTCTTCTTCACAGTCAGAGCTTTCCAAACCTCACAGGTCTCTTCTTCACATGTGCAGAGCTTTCCTAACCTCCAGTCTCTTCTTCACATGTACAGAGTTCGTCAAACCTCACAGGTCTCTTCTTTCACATGTGCAGAGTTTGCCAAGCATTATTATGAGACAGGATTTTGGGGTTTATAAGGAGGGGCGTATAAGGGAGTTCCGAGGGCAGCAACATTTGAGGTATATAGGGAGGGAAATAAGGGCGGACAGAGGATAGCAAGGTATTCGAATATATGAGAGGGGTATCACCGTAGATTAAGGGGGGGGGGGAATACCACTTTATAGATTAAAAATCCCCTTTACTCTCACCCAATTAGAGATACCCTTTGCTCTCACCCTGTTAGAGATCCCCTTTAATCTCACCCTATAAGAGATCCCCTTTACTCTCACTCTATTAGAGATCCCTTTAGCTCTCACCTATTAGAGATCTCGCATCTTTACCCTTTACTCTCACCCTATTAGAGATCCCCTTTACTCTCACCCTATTAGAGTTCCCCTTTACTCTCACCCTATTAGAGATGCCCTTTACTCCCCTGAAGGACGTAGGACAGGAGTAATAACACTATATAGATAATTGGTTATATCTCCCCTAAACATGTGCCCGTCCTACAGGTGGGAGTTCCTCTGCAACAAGGCACCGCTATGGAAGTGTTGTCTCCCCTTGGCCACCAGCTAACACGTACCTAGCTGCTTCTCTCCATCGTGGGGCGCATGGACCACCACCCCTCAGGTGGACTGGGGGCGAAAAGCTCCACTGGAAGCGGGTCAAGACTCTCAGCTTCATGTAACTAGTGAGGTGGCCACCTCACAGGGGGACGAACCGCGCCACAACATCTGTTAGGCTGACGAATCCTGGGATCTGGACTCTCGTGGGGACTAGACTGAGGATCCTGCGAAATAGGGATCTGTGCATCCAGACCAGGGTGGGGAGTCAAACCAAGGAGACGAGATGACACGCCCTCAATGATGTCAAGTTCACCTGCTGTAGCACCTGAGTCTTCTCTCTTCTCAGCTTCCCCATGAAGGTCTTCCAGTTGGTGACATTAAATCGGGAAGGTCTTTGGGGGGTGGGGCGAAGGTTAAACCAGCGACCGTCTCTAAATATATCTGGTGAGGATGTTGGAGATGCAGATCTTTTAGGGCCCAAATAGTTGGACGTTCGTACTTGGTTAATTGAATTGTGAAAAATTGATATTTAATGTAAAATAAAATGAAAGTAGTCATGTGACTATTTGGATCATTTAAACTCATATTTGCTCCATATAACCTCTCCCCATAACTCCTCCTATTACCCCAATAACGCACTCCCTATAACTCCTCCTATACCCCATATACCCGCTCCCTATAACTCCTCCTATTACCACAATAACCTCTCCCTATATCTCCTCCTATTACTCCATAAACCGCGTCCCTATATCTCCTCCTATAACCATATATAACCGCTCCCTAACTACTTCTTATGTTCCATATTACTGCTTCTTAAAACTCCTCCTATTACCCAATATAACCGCTTCCAATATCTAATCCTATTTCCAACATATAACTACTCCCTATAATCCTCCTATGCTCCATAAAATCTCCAAGTATCTCCTCCTATTAGCCCATATAAACCGTGCCCGCTAACTACTCCTATTTCCCACTATCCCCTCCACTATAACTCCTCTCGATTACCACTATATGCTCCATATAATGTAACTTCTACTGCTTCATTTAACAACTCCCTATAAATTCTCCTATTACTCTATATAACCACATATGCAAGAAAGTCATCTCCACCTCTCAGTTACCCCGTAGACCAGCTAGCAGCATGTTGCAGTATTCGGGATATAATCAGCGCGTGAGTAAGAATTTGATGGATTGTCCCATCAGGACGGAACGTATATTAGCAATATCGCAGAGGGGTAAATAACATGATCTGAAGGGGTGCTGAATATGCGGGGGAATGAAAGGGGAGGGGCACGTATGACACGTAGGCCTCTAGCTTGGGGTATCGGGGTCATTGTGGAGTCATCTGTTCCATGCGAGGAATCCGGTGTCGGTGTAGAGTAAGACGGAGGGGAGATGATGAGGTCCGTTTTTAACATGATAAGCTTAAGATAGCGATTAGACACCCACACGGAGATAACAGAGAGACAGATAGGGATATGAGACAGCAGAGAAGGGGAGCGGTCAGCAGAGGAGAGGGAGATGTGGGTGTCCTCTGCATAGAGGTGTAGGAAAACCCAATGACTGTGTTAGTTTGCCAAGGAAAGAGGTGTAAGTGGAGAAGAGTAGAGGTCCTGGGGCAAAGCCCTGGGGTACACCGTCTGTGGGTAGGAGTGAGGAGGAGGGGGTGCCAGCACCGGGAAACACCGAACGTGCGGTGAGATAGGGGAAGATATAAACCAGGAGAGGGCAGACTCATGGAGGTCAATAAAATGGAGAGTGTGCAGAAGTGGGGTCGGGGGGGGAGGGTCAAAAGTATACGAACTGTCCTTGTGTCAAGGGGAGGTCCGGAGTCCAGTTGCTGGAATGGGTAGCAGGCAGGCAGTGGGAGTCAGTGGACAGGCAGAGAGGTCAGAGGCGGACAGGTAGTGGTGGTGGTCATTGGACCGGCAGAGGTCAGAGGAGGGCAGCAGGCAGGGATTGGTGGTCAGTGCACAGGCAGTGGTCAGAGGAAGGCAGCAGGCACGGAGCAGTGGTCAGTGGACAGGCGTGGTCAGTGGACAGGCAGAGAGGTCAGAGGTGGGAAGTCGGCAGGTATCAGTCGTCGGTGGACTGGCCGAGGTCAGTG
>WSYH01007695.1:0-32067 GCA_036426205.1 Ascaphus truei
CAGAGCTAGGAATACTGTACATAAATGATAGAATATAGGGTTTGTATATAATCAGCTCAATATCACTGGCTATGAATATAACCCTAGGAGAAGTGATTATGAGTCTAGGGAGCAAAGCAATAAGTCCCTAACCACGATGTGGGTATAACATACTAGGCTCACATACATAGTAACAACGGTAGGGCTGGCTCAGATCAGGTAGGTATAAAGTCTGTTCAGCGTCTCTCAGGTAGGTGGTGTTAAAATAACCAATCTATCTGTAAGGTGGTAAACAGTACTGACCCAACACCAACTCTGTTGTCAGAGGTGATCTCTAAAGGATCAGTACTCGGTGAGAGGTAGGAGATAAATACATTGTAATGCTGAAATAAATAAACAGATTACTGCTACCGTGGGACAGCAGGGAGAAGGGTTTCTTGGTTCGTGTGGGCTCCCTATAGATCCAGGGTGGGCAACACTTTCGCCATTCGCTTGTGGCGAATTGGGAGTCAAAGTGTGGCGAATTGAGTAACCACAGTATAAGGGCCGCCAGGACTCCTGCACTCACTGTGCGGCCCGTGGCGGCTTTCCACTCTCCCTCTCGAGTTCGCTCCCGTTCCCCCGCGCTCTCCCCCTTCCTTGATCAGCCCGCTCATGCTCTCCCCCCTCCCCGATCATCCCGCTCACGCTCTCCCCCCTCCTGGATCAGCCCGCTTTCCCTCCTCCCAGATCAGCCCGCTCTCCCCCCTCCCCAATCAGCCCGCCCTGCCCCCTCCCGGATCAGCCCGCTCTCCCCCCTCCTGGATCAGCCCGCTCAGAGAACTGCAGGCAGCAGCGCGCTCTAGCATTGAGGCACTTCCGTGCCTGCTAGAGCGCGCGCGTGCAGTCCTGCCTTCTCTGCCGCCTCCTCCGAGCAAACCAAGGTAGAGAGGGAGGGGGTGTCATTGTAGGTGCAGGGGGGGTGTCATTGTAGGTGCAGGGGGGTCATTGTAGGTGCAGGGGGGGTCATTGTAGGTGCAGGTGATGAGGCTGGAAATTGCTTAGGTACATGCAAGCTTGATCGAAACTGCACGCGAAATCTGGCTCAGGCTCACGGTTGTCACTGACGGCGGGACTGTCATTGGAAGCCGGTGCTGGTGCATTGCTTGGCAGCGACTGTCGTTTCTTAGTTGGTTTTAACACGACCCTTCGTCTTTTGCCGTCATCATGATCATAGATACAGTAAAAAGCCGGTGATACACACCAATAACCTCCAACAAATTGTGGCTCAATACGATAAAAACAGGGATCGCTACATAACCTTTTCCTTATTGCACGCTTCCACATATGAGGAGTTGGCGAAAATTTGTAAAAGTCATAGTTTTCGACAAAATACTGAAAATTTTGAACAACTGTTGCCATCTTATCCTCTGTTGCATTAATCGCGGCCCATATCAAATACGCGTAACTTCTGTCGGGTTTTTGGAAAGCGGGCTGCACTTGAACACTCATGGCGGGCGGGTCTCTGGAGAATACTGTAACCGAAACTGATCTTTGTCTTTCTTTAATATGAAAAGCCTAAATTGATACATTTTTGCAACCTCTTCCTTCAGTCTCAAGGCCAAGTTACAATAGCACACTGTGGTATCTTTTTTAAACGAAACACCTGCAAGTCGGCACATTACTGAAGCGCATGCGCATTACAATTCATGAATATCTGCCATCTGGCGGACACGCGAAGAATTGCAACCTATTAAATCCGAACCATTCTCAATAAACGCATCAACCGCGCGTCAGCCGCGCATGACCCGTGTCTGGGAACGCAAAATGAATGCGGCATGCGCCAGGTGAAGAGCGTCGCATTCCAGGAACAAGCCAGGGAAAAAACGGCGATTTGTTAGAATAAAAGCTGCCGCAGCAGTAAAACCTTTGGTTCACTGCTCCTATGTCAACACCACACTGAATGCATAATGTAATATTAACAACTCTGACAGAGAAGCTTGCACAGTAATAAATGGGAATTTTGAGCTCCTTTGGAGAACGATGGTGTAAAGAAAAATTTACCAGAAAATTCAATCAAGTTAGACCTAGAAGCCAAAGGAAACTGCAACATATTGCTGATATTATGGGGCGGCAGGGTTATGATTTACATGTTCAATATTCAGAACATAAAAGCTGAAATTCTAGAAACCACCACTGAACATTATATCAAGATCCATTG
Source organism: Ascaphus truei (assembly GCA_036426205.1). Classification (NCBI taxonomy): domain Eukaryota; kingdom Metazoa; phylum Chordata; class Amphibia; order Anura; family Ascaphidae; genus Ascaphus; species Ascaphus truei. Next base: position 2,180 of record WSYH01007695.1, read on the forward strand.
CAATTTAAATGTACGTTTATATATAGCCCACTTCCTATAAACAGAACATGTTTACTTAGAAGGAAGCAGTAAGGTATTTGCTGGAAGATGAATAATTATTTAAGGAATATGTCAGCTTCCGTGGTGATGAGGTGTATACAGGGCTAATGTATAGGTGCATTTATACTAGCATGGGGCAACTTGGTAAAGAAATGATTATGCAGTTTATTTTGTATCGAGACTGTTATATTCTGTTTTACTGCCTTTAAAACATTAAATAAGCCAATAATAGTATTTTAGCTTGACATTCTAATAATGGGGCACATTTAGCTCTTTGGTTATATCTCAAAGACATACTGTATGGCCCTCTGATTAGCACAGATTGCTCCCCCCTGACTTCCATCTTGTATATATTAGGTTTTAAGTGTTGAGCTACCTGAGAAATAACCAGTTTGTTAGATCAGTTGGGGTTTCTGTATTAAATCTATCTGCCATCACTTTAGAATGCAATGTTTGACTTGCAGATCTGATAATGGCATACATAGATAAATCACAGAATGCCATTGTCATGATAATGTCATGAGGTCATAGGTATTTGTTTAACCCCTCTGGTGCTTAAGTGGTTAATGAGCTAGAGTTTGAGTTTAAAATATAAACGTGTAGTGTTTTTTCAAAAATCTGGGGGCTTCAAAAGGCCTTGATTGAAGTTGGGTGTGAAAAGTACAAAGAGTGGGTTTATTGTATGTTAACACCTTTTTGCAGGTAGAGACAGATAAGGGCAGTGTCTGGAGGTGGGTGTAAAATATAGCCCCTGTGACAGCTGTTCTGTACACAGGAGACCGAACTTCAAAGCATTTCTCAGCAGGGGGTGTATGGATGGCCAGGGGTAGCTACAGAAGGTATCAAACTGAGTGACCTTATTAAATATGAGAATATCATGAGACGTCCTCCACTGAACATGCTAAAAGTTACGTGTGCATCCGTGGAACCGAGTCGCACGTAATGATTACAGACACGTGAGGTCTAGCAGGTACTAAGAGCCAGATATTAATATTTCTCTTACCCTGTTATATTTAGTCTAATTGGGTCTGCCATAAGTGCCTGAATGTATTGATGTGTCTCACGTGTGAGTATTACAGAAGTGAAGTTATGAGTACATTTAGATATGGAAAAGCAGTTTTAAACGTCCTTTGGTGGAAGTGTTTTACTCTGTTGTTAGACTGTCAATCCCCCCACTGATTTACGACAGGGGGCAGTGTTTAGGTTGTGTTCAATGGGAAAGAATTGCATTTAAGTCTGAGCAAGTATTATGAAAATCAGCTGTCCACAGGAGTATTTGAGACCAGATACGGGATATTTCATTGTTCCTTACCAGTGACCTCTCTGGGGGGGAAAATCTAAGTCATTTGGTAAAGTATAGATTTTCATCTGTTTATCATTTTATTTTAAGAAGCTGTTCTGCCTTATATTTTGTATGTTTATTTTGTAATACCTTTTCTGTAACCTAAGCATTATATAATATATATAGTAATCTATATTATAATATAAGATATATATATATATATATAATATATATATATATATATATATAATATATGCTTAGGTACTAGAGAAATATTAATATCTGGCTCTTATTACCTGCTAGACCTCACGTGTTGTAATCATTACGTGCGACTCGGTTCCACGGTGCACACGTAACTTTTAGCATGTGTCAGTAGGACGTCTCATGATATTCTCATATTTAATAAGGTCACTCAGTTTGATCCTTCTGTAGCTACCCCTGGCCATCATACACCCCCTGCTGAGAAATGCTTTTGAAGTCGGTCTCCTGTGTACAGAACAGCTGTCACAGGGGCTTAATATTTTACACCCCCCCTCCGACACTTGCCCTTATCTGTCTCTACCTGCAAAAAGGTGTATTTTCCATATATATATGGAAAAAAGGAAAGAGAAAGAAACAGGCGCACACCTAGTGCATTACCATAATAAAAATTGTATTAAAGGAACATAAAATCTATCAAATGCCCACTCACAAAAGTACAGCAATCAATAGCATGTATGAGATAGGCTCTCATGTGCCAACAGCTCGATCATCAGCGTCCGGCTCAGGTCAATGGCGTCGTCACGTGACCCTCCTTCGTGCAGCCGAAACCGGAAACGGAACACCTCGCATTCAGTGTTCAGCGAGAGAGGTCCCTCCAAGAAACAATGCCTTGAAAGTCCTCTGTATAGTTGTTTAACGGCCGTGAAGACACACACGAGAGCCGAAATCTGACCGCAAGCAGCAACGATGTTCGTGGGCAAATGGCGGCCGCAATCTAACCACGCCCTACGCGTTTCGTCATCGATGATGACTTCTTCAGGGGGTACCCTCTAAACGCCCCTCCATGATATTTATAGGGAGATAATTACACATATTTAACCAATATATTATTAAATTAATCATTTGATCAAACACACATGGTAAGCATCATATATGACAAATTAAAACATATATAACAAATGAAAACACGTTATATTATGAGGACCCCATTGAGTGCAAGAAAAAGAAAATGCAGATAAGATTCCTAATCACATAAATGTTATGGCCAAAGATTGAAAGTAACAACCATAATATTACAATCTTAAATACAACATTGATCTGTTGGTAAGTAATCTAGAGAATTAGCAATTAAGCTTCTAATATTTATTTAAAGCACGAAAAAGATATACAAAATATATGTTACAAAGAAAGAATAATAAAAAGGAAAAAATGGTTGTATCTATGCAATAAAATTATTTATCTATATAATGAAAAATATATAAATATTTGGTTTAAATGTCATAATAAGATCTAAATGACCAATGTTTAACTAGATATTAATTGTAACTTAATTGGATAGAGATAACAGATAGTGAATACCCCCATATCAAATGAATATTGGATATATTTGAATTCTGAGGGACAACAAATAAATTCTATGAAATCATCAACTTCAGTAAAAGTTAAAAATATATATGCCCCGAAATAATCGGGGTCAATGCATAATAATTGTGGATAACAATATAAAGTATAATATTTTCAACAAGAAACATGAATTCAGAATGTCCCAAAATAAATACCTAGTTTGTAGATTCCAACGGGGAGTCAGTGGAGGTGAAGTAGATGGATCCAAAGTAAAGACAGAGGAAGGATTATGGTTCACCATTGTAAAAATGTGTATTGTATTATCTATATAATAATATGTACTTTATGTATATAAGTATTTATATTGTGAATATGTGATGTACTAAAAGTGAGTCTATGTGATGTGTAACTAAAAATAAATATGTTGTGAATATTGTATTGCATTGTATGTCTTTATTTATATAGCGCCATTAATGTACATAGCGCTTCACAGTAGTAATACATGTGGTAATCGAATAAATAACAGATAATATAAATAACCGATCATGGGAATAAGTGCTTTAGACATAAACATAACATTAAGGAAGAGGAGTCCCTGCCACGAGGAGCTTACAATCTAATTGGTAGGTAGAGAGAACGTACAGAGACAGTAGGAGGGAGTTCTGGTAAGTGCGTCTGCAGGGGGCCAAGCTTTATGTATCATGTGTTCAGAATATTCACAGTGCTATTCGTATGCTTCTTTAAGCAAGTGTGTCTTAAGGTGGGTCTTAAAGGTGGATAGAGAGGGTGCTAGTCGGGTACTGAGGGGAAGGGCATTCCAGAGGTGTGGGGCAGTCAGTGAAAAAGGTTTAAGGCGGGAGAGGGCTTTAGATAAAAAGGGGGTAGAAAGAAGACATCCTTGAGCAGAACGCAAGAGTCGGGATGGTGCATAACGAGAAATTAGGGCTGAGATGTAAGGAGGGGCAGAAGAGTGAAAAGCTTTAAAAGTGAGGAGAAGAATGGAGTGGGAGATGCGGGATTTGATCGGAAGCCAGGAGAGGGATTTTATGAGGGGAGATGCTGAGACAGATCTAGGAAAGAGTAGAGTGATTCTGGCAACAGCATTTAGGATAGATTGTAGGGGAGACAGGTGAGAGGCAGGAAGGCCGGACAGCAGGAGGTTACAGTAATCAAGACGGGAGAGAATGAGGGCCTGAGTCAGAGTTTTAGCAGTCGAGCAACAGAGGAAAGGGCGTATCTTTATTATATTGCGGAGGAAAAAGCGACAAGTTTTAGAAATGTTTTGAATGTGAGGGGCGAATGTGAGAGAGGAGTCGAGTGTGACCCCTAGGCAGCGTGCTTGGGCTACTGGGTGAATGATCATAGTTCCAACAGTAATGTGGAAGGAGGTAGTAGGGCCAGGTTTGGGAGGAAGTATGAGGAGCTCTGTTTTGAATATGAACATATGAACAGGAATAAATGATTAAATTGTGAAAGATATTAAAAATGTGCAATGAACGGGAACCCCAAATTCCCTCCAGGGTGTTCCCCAAGTCAATTTGACCAATTTCAGGGTCACAACATTAGGATGGTGGCCGATCTGCTGCAGAAAGATGAGATCGCTACTTATCAGGTGATTAGGGATAAATACGAGATACAGGGCCTCCACCTATTTAAATATCTGCAAGTGAGACACTTTCTTTTATCCCTCTCACCAACTTCCAAATTTCCTAAATTAACCAGATTTGAAACCCTCTGCGCCAAAACAACCTATCAAAAAGGCCTGATCTCTCAAATATATAAAGGATTAGAACCCCCTTCTAGCCCACCCAACCATCGATATATGCAACGATGGTCCGAGGAATTGGGCCTCTCAATAGATCCGGAGGACTGGGAGGAGATCTGGGAGCAAGCCTCTAAAACCTCAATTTGCACAACAATAAAAGAAAACATATACAAAATTCTATTCCAATGGTACCTGACCCCCGCTAGGCTGAGCCAGATCTACCCAGGCGCAGTTGATCTGTGCTGGAGGGGATGTGGTCAAAAGGGGGACATGGCCCACATTTGGTGGTCATGTCCGGAGATTCAGAAATTCTGGGCCATGATCCAGAGGCTCATACGAGAGGTCACGGGACTAACCCTACCCTTGGACCCAATGACCCTGGTGCTGAACAAACCTGTTGATGATCTCCATCCACCGATGTCCAGACTTATAACGGCCATACTGACGGCAGCCAGGTGTTCCATCGCTGCCGCTTGGAAGCAGACTAAAGCCCCCTCTAGAACCACTGTCACTAGCAGAATTAACGAAGTTATGTCGATGGAGAAACTGACCGCCCTGCTCCAAAAGAAAATACCCCAATTTCTAAATACCTGGGACCCGTGGCTAACAAAATAAATATACTCATATGCAGTCGCGGAGGTAGGAGCGCGCCACCCCCCCCCCCTGTATGAGACAGGCTCTCATGTGCCAAAAGCTCGATCATCAGCGTCCGGCTCAGGTCAATGGCGTCGTCACGTGACCCTCCTTCGTGCAGCCGAAACCGGAAACGGAATACCTCGCATTCAGTGTTCAGCGAGAGAGGTCCCTCCAGGATAGAATGCCTTGAAAGTCCTCTGTATAGTTGTTTAACGGCCGTGAAGACACACACGAGAGCCAAAATCTGACCGCAAGCAGCAACAATGTTCGTGGGCAAATGGCGGCCGCAATCTAACCATGCCCTACGCGTTTCGTCATCGATGATGACTTCTTCAGGGGTTACCCTCTAAACGCCCCTCCATGATATTTATAGGGAGATAATTACACATATTTAACCAATATATTAATAAATTAATCATTTGATCAAACACACATGGTAAGCATCATATATGACAAATGAAAACGTATATAACAAATGAAAACCCGTTATATTATGAGGACCCCATTGAGTACAAGAAAAAGAAAATGCAGATAAGATTCCTAATCACATAAATGTTATGGCCAAAGATTGAAAGTAACAACCATAATATTACAATCTTAAAGGCAACATTGATATGTTGGTAAGTAATCTAGAGAATTAGCAATTAAGCTTCTAATATTTAATTAAAGTACGAAAAAGATATACAAAATATATGTTACAAAGAAAGAATAATAAAAAGGAAAAAATGGTTGTATCTATGCAATAAAATTATTTATCTATATAATGAAAAATATATAAATATTTGGTTTAAATGTCATAATAAGATCTAAATGACCAATGCAATACTAGATATTAATTGTAACTTAATTGGATAGAGATAACAGATAGTGAATATCCCCATATCAAATGAATATTGGATATATTTGAATTCTGAGGGACAACAAATAAATTCTATGAAATCATCAACTTCAGTAAAATTTAAAAATATATATATCCCCGAAATAATCGGGGTCAATACATAATAATTATGGATAACAATATATAGTATAATATTTTCCACAAGAAACATGAATTCAGAATGTCCCAAAATAAATACCTAGTTTGTAGATTCCAACGGGGAGTCAGAGGTGAAGTAAATGGATCCAAAGCAAAGACAGAGGAAGAAGTATGGCTCACCATTGAATAAATATGTGTATTGTATTATCTATATAATAATGTGTACTTTATGTATATAAGTATTAATATTGTGAATATGTGATGTACTAAAAGTGAGTCTATGTGATGTGTATCTAAAAATAAATATGTTGTGAATATGAACATATGAACAGGAATAAATGATTAAATTGTGAAAGATATTAAAAATGTGCAATTAAATATATACGAATGTGATTGTACCAAAAATTAAATAAAATGAAATGAAATGAAATAAATAAATAATAAAAATAGTGAATAATAAATATTGAGTGACCATTTGTGAAAATAAATCGTGCACAGCAATGTGCTGTGTACCCTACAAGCTGACCTCTCTATAGCATATAAGATTCTCTAGTGATTTTATCTGTACTTTTGTGAGTGGGCATTTGATAGATTTTATGGTCCTTTAATACAATTTTTATTATGGTAATGCACTAGGTGTGCGCCAGTTTTTTTTCTCTTTCCTTTTTTCCAGATATGATTAGGGACTGGTGATCACTTTGAAACGGGCTGCAGGAACCTGGAGTTATTGCCATTGGAACAGGACTTTGTGTATTGAAGGTTTTTTCATTTTTTATTTTTTATTTTTTGGTACTTTTTTCATTTTTTCACATATTAATAAATATTTTTAGGTATTTTAATGCATGTACATTTTATAGGTATTAATACTTTAATTTTAAATTGTTTAGTGATTGTATCAAATATTGTATTATTTTATTGTCTGTATCATAGTGTATCAGCTAATATCTAGCTGCCCCACTAAACGCATTCATGATTAGCTATTGGTTCTTCTAGAATTTACTTTAGTCAGGATAATATAGAGGCGCTACTTCATTTTCTGCTTGTTAATGTTTTGTTATATATCTATATTCGATATATATATATATATATATATATATATATATATATATATAATATTATATATATATATATATATATATATATATATATATATTTATATATCTATATATTAATATACCGGTTTTCGACAATCAATCATTTACAACGCCCAGCGAGGGGAATTTAACCCCGGGCGGTAAATATGGCCCAAGCAGCTCCAGTGTTTGTTTTTTTTTTAAATTTCGCGCTGCAATTGTTCCCTGCTGGAGCTGAAAAAAAATAATAATAACTCCCCCGTATCTGACAGCTAATTGGCAACACGCGCTCCCAGCTTTTTTGGTCCTGGCCAAGCCTCTATTGAGCCCGCCCCCAACGATCACCATTCCTTTCCCCATGAGGACACAGTAAGTTTCCACATCTGTGCCGTCCCCCACCCTCCCTCCCTCCCCGGCGCTCCTCTTTCCCCGCATTTATGGAGTGTAGCGTGGGTGTTTCTCCTGTCCCGGCGCTCCACCCCCACGTGACATCCCTCAGGTCCCCCGCTTCACCCGCCTATCCTTGTGTCAGGGCCCGGGGGCCGGGAGATTGTAGTCGGATGCCCGTCAGGTCCCCACTCACACCCCACGTCCCCGGCGGTCCCGCTGCCTGCATGGAGGTTTAGCGGGGGGGGGGGTTTCTTCCCCCACGTTTGCCAAGCGCTCCGCTGGCCGGAGATTGGCTCGGGCGGAGGGGGTATGGTGCTGGTCCCGCGGCCTTCCTCTCTTCCGACCCCCCCCCATGTATGTAGATTAGAGAGTGTTGGTGTTATATATATGTAGTGTGTGTGTTGTATATATGGCGAGGAAAGGTGTGTGTGGTGTAAATGGGAGTGTGTGTTTATTGGGTTATATGGGGAGTGTTGTACTGTGGGTGTGTTGTTTTATATGGGGATTGTGGGTTTTTATATTGGTGGTGTGTGTGTTTGTATAATGGGGGAGATTTTTGTTTGTGTTTGTGTTTTGTGTTTGTGTGTGTGTGTGTGTGTGTGTGTGTTTTTTGGTGTGTGTTTTTGTGTGTGGTGTTTAGGACACCAGAGGTACCCCCCAATCAAGTCACCCCCCAACCTAGTCAGTCAAAGTCACCAAGTCATCACCTATCTCCCCACCCAGTCCCCCCCATCCGCCCAGTCCCCCCCCCATCTCCTCTCTGTCTCTCCTCCCTGTCTCTCCCTCTCTCACCCACATCTCTCTTCTCCTTTCTCCCCCCCCACCTCATCCTGCTCTCACCCCCTCCTCTCCTCCTTTTTCTCCTCCCCCCCCTCTTCTCCTTTCTTTTCCCTCGCCCCCTCTCCGTCCCTTTCTCTCCCCCCCCTCTCTCCTGTCTCTCCCCCACCCTCTCTCTCTCCTTCTCTCCCCCACACCCTCTCCGTCTCTCACCCACACTCTCTCCGTCTCTCACTGCCACCTCTCTCTGTCCTGCTCTCTCCCTGTCTCTCTCTCACCCCCACACTCATCCTGTCTCGTCACTCACCACACTCTCGCCTGTCTCCACCCACACCTCTCCTGGCTCTGACCCACACTCTCTCCTGCTCTGACTCACACTCTCTCATGTCCTCTCACCCCCACTCTCATCCTTGTCTCTCACCCACCTCGCTCTTCTCTCACCCACACTCTCTCCTGTCTCTCACCCAACACTCTCTCTGCTGTCGTCCTCCCCACACGCTCTGTCTCTCCCCCTGGCTCTCTCCACCCACACTCCTCTGTCCTCTCACCCACACTCTCTCCTTCCTCTCACCCACACTCTTCTCCTTCTCTCACCCACACACTCTCCTGTCTTTCATCACCCACACTCTCTCCTGTCTCTCACCCACACTCTCTCTTTCTCCACCCACACTCTCTCCGTCTTCTCCACCCACACTCTCTTCTCCGTCTCTCCCGCCCCACTCCTCTCCTCCTTCCTCACCCACCCTCTCTCCGTCTCTTCCTCTCACCCACACCTCTTCCGTCTTCTCACCCCCACTCTTTTTTCCCTTCTCTCCCCCACACTCTCTTTCCTTTTCTCTCCTGGTCTCGCCTCCCTTTCTCTCTCTCACCACCCTCTCATCGCTTCTCTCCCCCCTCACTCTCTCTTTCTCTTCTCACCCCCACTCTCTCCTTTCTCTTCCCAGTCCCTCTCTCCCTTTCCTCTCACCCCACACTCTCTCCTGTCTCTCACCCACACTCGCTCTGTCTCTCACCCACACTCTCTCCTGTCTCTCACCACACTTCGCTCTGTCTCTCACCCACACTCTCTCCTGTCTCTCACCCACACTCTCTCTGGCTCTCACCCACACTCTCTGTCTCTCCTCCCTGTCTCTCTCTCACCCCACACTCTCTCCTGTCTCTCACCCACACCGCTCCCTGTCCTCACGCCACTCTCTCCTGTCTCTCACCCCACACTCTTCCTTCTTTCATTCAACCCACACTCTCTCCTCCTGTCTCTCACCTCCACCTCTCTCCGTCTCCACCCCACACTCTCTCCGTCTCCTCACCCACACTCTCAATTCTCCGTCCTCACACCACACTCTCTCCCCGTCTCTCCCCACACTCTCTTCCTTCTCTCACCCACCCCCTCTTCCTTCTCTCACCACACTCCTTCCGTCTCTCACGCCCACTCTCTCTGGCTCTCCTCCCTGTCTCTCTCTCACCCCACACTCCTCCTGTCACATCTCACCCACCCCCTCTCCTGTCTCTTCTCCCCCCACTCTCTCCTTCCTGTCCTCTGACTTGACCCCACTCTCTCCTGTCTCTCACCCACACTCTCTCCTGTCTCTCACCCACACTCGCTCTGTCTCTCACCCACACTATCTTCCTGTCTCTCACCCACACTCTCTCTGTCTCTTCAGCCACACTCTCTGTCTCTCCTCCCTGTCTCTCATCTCACCCACACTCTCTCCTGTCTCTCACCCACACCCTCTCCGTCTCTCACCCACACTTCTCTCGGCCTCACTCTCAACCCTCTCTCACCCACACTCTCCGCTGTCTCTCCTCCCTGTCCTCTCTCCTCACCCACACTCCTCTCCTGTCTCTCACCCACCTCTCTCTTCTCTCACCCCCACTCCTCTCCTGTCTCTGACCCACACTCTCCTGTCTCTCACCCACACTCTCTCCTGTCTCTCACCCACACTCGCTCTGTCTCTCACCCACACTCTCTCCTGTCTCTCACCCACACTCTCTCTGTCTCTCACCCACACTCTCTGTCTCTCCTCCCTGTCTCTCTCTCACCCACACTCTCTCCTGTCTCTCACCCACACTCTCTCCTCTCTCTCACCCACCTCTCTCTTGTCTCTCACTCACACACTCTCCTGTCTCTCATCTACACTCTCTCTGCCTCTCACCACACCACTCCTGTCTATAACCCCACTCCTCTGTCTTCTCACCTACACTCTATCTGTCCTCACCCACACCATCCGTCTCTCACCAACACTCTCTCCGTCACTCACCCACACTTCTCCCGCCTCACCCACACTCGCATCCTTCTCTTACCCCACTCTTCTCTGTCTCTTCTCTCCTCCCTGTCTCTCTCAAACCCACACTCTCTCCTGTCTCACCCACACTCTCTCCTGTCTCACACCCACACTCTCTCCTGTCTCTCACCCAACACTCTCTCTGTCTCTCACCCACACTCTCTCCTGTCTCTCACCCACACTCTCTCTGTCTCCTCACCACACTCTCTGTCTCGCCCTCCTCCCTGTCCTCTCTCTCACCCACACTCTCTTCCTGTCTCTCACACCACACTCTCTCCTGTCCTCTCACCCACACTCTCTCCTGTCTCTCACCCACACTCTCTCCTGTCTCTCACCCACATCTCTCGCCTGTCTCTTCTACCACACACTCTCTCCTGTCGGAATTTTTACGCCTCTCTCCTGATGGGTCGTAAAATATAGTGTTGTTAACATGAGGGTTCCTCACCCCCCTGGGAATTTCAAGGGTTTTGGGCGGGTTCGGTGTACTGAGAGAAATGGTGGCTATGTAGTGACCAGTGGGGAGACTGCTCTCCTTGGTGTGTGGTAAATTGTTGGATGATTGGGGCTAAGAGAGTAGGGAAGGATTGCGGCGTTGGTCTAGGTGGTGGGTGGGGTCGATAATAATTGAAGATGCAGTAGCGTATGGGAGGAAATGTTTTAAGCAATGAGCAGAAATATCGCGCCGGCCTCTCCTTTCTCCTTTCGTGAGAGGTGGGAAAAGTAGAGTTTGGGTAGTTAGGTGTGAGGTTGGGAGGGCGTGGGAGGTATAGATAAATAGCGTCACGGAGATTCTCCCTCTTGCATCAAACTCCTCCTTATTAGGCTGCAGTCGAGAAGGGGTAAAGTAAGAGTGTGAGGGATGGGGGGGAAGAAAATTTAGTTGATGTTGGGTGTCGAGAGCCTGCTCTCCTTTGAATAGACCGAAGAAGTAGCAGAGGGGGCAGGGGGCAGAGAGTAGTTGTACAAGAGGCTATGTTAATTTTACATGGGGTGAGGGGAGGTAAAGCATAGTTGCGGTGTATCGGGGTGTAAATGTAAGTGTAGATAGAATGGGAGGGGTAGGTGGGGTGGCGTAGGAGGGAACATGTATGAAGGGACTGGTAACTGGCGTTGGGATATGGAGAGTTGAGCGGAGGATGTGGGAAGGCGCATGTTGTAATGTTTGTAATAAAAGGATGATGGGCTTAGTGTTGGGAAGAAGGTGTGAAGAGTAAGTAGGTGTCAGGGTGCTGGTAGTTTTGACGTTGCGGAGGTTGCTACTAGGTTCAGTGGTGGATTCTTCGCATCTATTATTTGCAGGATAAATTGTCCTTAGTGTTTGGGACTAAAGGTGAATGGTGTGTGGTCAGGTAAGGTTCGGATCTGGCTAGGGAACAGCCAAAAAATGGAGACGTCTGCAAATCATGTAGCGGAGGTACTTGAGCGGTGGGGTGGTGGAGGTATGGTGGTGGGGGGGGTTGTCAAGTGAGCACGGAGCATTATATTGGGAGTTGAAAAGTTAACTTACAAGGGAGGATATTGGATTTAAAGGTGATAGTGAGACACTAGAGCGGAAAGTGACCATAGGGGGGGGGAGGATGTACTCGAATCACAGCTGTGGAGTTAAGAATGAGGGACCGGTTTCCCCCATCCTTGTGTTGGAAGTGTATCTAGTGGGTTACAGAGTAATATTGAGGGGGGGGGTTGACAGTGTTTTTTGATAGGTGTTGTACGCCCCCCAATACCTAGTTACCATGCTATCTACAGAGGGTTGTTTGGGGGGGGATGATGCGAAACGTCATCCTCTCCCCCCCCCCCTCTCTCTTCCGTCTCTCCGCCCCCCTCTCAAGTCTTTGTCCATCTCCTTCCACTCCCCCCCCCTCTCTCCTTCTCTCCCCCCCCTCTCTCTGTCTCTCACCCACCTCTCTCTGTCTCTCCTCCCTGTCTCTCCGCCCTGTCATCTCTCCCCCACCACTCTCTCCTGTCTCTCACCCCACACTCTCTCTCTCCTTTCTCTCACCCACAACTCCTCCTGTCCTCACCCACACTCTCTCCTGGTCTCTCATCCACACTCTCTCCCTGTCTCTTACGCACACTCTCCCTGTCTCTCATCCCACTCCTCCTGTCTCTCACCCAACTCTCTCCTGTCCTCACCCACACTCTCTCCTGTCTCTCACCCCACTCTCTCGCTGTCTTCATCCACTCTCTCATGTCTCTCAACCCACCCTCCTCTGGCTCTCACCACACTCGCTCTGTCTCCACCCCACACTCTCTCCTGTCTCTCTCACACCTCCCTCTCTGTCTCTCACCCACACTCTCTCTGTCTCTCCCTCTCCGCCCTGTCTCTCTCTCTCACCCACAACTCTCTCCTGTCGCTCACCTACACCTCTTCTGCCTCTCCCCCCACTCTCTCTGTCGCTCACCCACACTCCTCTGTCTCTCACCCACACTCTCTCTGCTCGCTCTCCTCCCTGTCTCTCTCTCCCCACACTCTCTCCTGTCTCTCACCCACCACCTCTCCTGTCTCTACCCACACTATCCTCCTTTCTCCTCACACCCACCTCTCTCTGTCCTCTCACCCACACTCTCCGTCCTCACCCACTCTCTCTCCTGTCTCTCACCCCACACTCTCTCTGTCTCTCACCCACACTCTCTCCTGTCTCTCACCCACACTCTGTCTGTCTCTCACCCACACTCTCTCTGTATCTCCTCCCTGTCTCTCTCTCACCCACAATCTCTCCTGTCTCTCATCTCACCCACACTCTCTCTCTGCCTCTCACCCACACCACTCTCTCTGTCTCTCACCCACACCCTCTCTGTCTCTCACCCACACTCTCCTGTCTCTCACACACACTCTCTCCTGTCTATCACCCACACTCTCTCCTGTCTCTCACCTACACTCTCTCGTCTCTCACCCACACTCTCTCTGTCTCTCCTCCCTGTCCTCTCTCACCCACACTCTCTCCTGTCTCTCACACACACTCTGTCCTGTCTCTCACCCACACTCTCTCCTGTCTCTCACCTACACTCTCTCTGTCTCTCACCCACACTCTCTCTGTCTCTCACTCACACTCTCCTCTGTCTCTCCTCTGTCTCTCTCTCACCCACACTCTCTCCTGTCTCTCACCCACACTCTCTCTGTCTCTCACCCACACTGTCTCTGTCTCTCACCCACACTCTCTTTGTCTCTCATCCTCTCCTCCTGTCTCTCACACCCCCCGCTCCTCTCCTTTCTCTCACCCACCTCTCACTCTCCCTCCTTTCTCTCCCTCCACTCCTCTCCTCTCCTCTCACCCCCCCTCTCTCCTTTCATCTCACCACATTCTCTCTGTCTCTCACTCTCCCCCCCACTCTCTCTGTCCTCCTCCCGTTTCTCTCTCACCCACATCCCCTGTCTCTCACCCCACACTCTCTCCTGTTTTTTCGCGACCCCACTCTCTCCTGTCCCTCCTCACCCACACTCTCTCCCGGTCTATCACCCACACTCTCTCCTGTCCTCTCACCCACCACTCTCTCGCTCCTCCTGTCTCTCACCCACACTCTCTCTCCTTTCCTCTCACCCACACTCTCTCCTTCTCTCACCACACTCTCTCCGTCCCTCTCACCCACACTCTCTCTGTCTCTCACCCACACTCTCTCTCTGTCTCTCCCTCCCTGTCTCTCTCTCACCCACACTCTCGCTCTGTCTCTCCCTACGCTCTCCTCTGCCTCTCACCCACACTCTCTCTGTCTCCTCACCCCACCCTCTCTCTGTCCTCTCACCTACACTCTTCTCTCTGTCTCTCCCCACCTCTCCTGTCTCTCACCCACACTCTCCTCTGTCTCTCCTCCCTCCCTGTCCTCTCTCACCCACCCTCTCTCCTGTCTCTCAACCCACACTCTCCTCTCCTGTCCTCTCACCCACCACACTCCTCCTTTCTCTCACCCACACTCCCCTCTCTTCTCTCAACCCCAGTCCTCTCCATCCTGTCTCTCACACCCACACTTCTATCTGTCCTCTCACACCCACACTCTATCTGTCTCTCACCACCTCCTCTCTCTCTCTGTCCTCTCCCCACAACGTCTGTCTTCTTCATCACCCCCTCTCTCTGTCTCTTCCTCCCTTCCTCTCTCTCACGCACACGCTCTCCGTTCCTCCACCCCCCACTAAATCTCTGCCTCTCCCCACCCTCTCTCTGTCCCTCTCACCCACACTCTCTCTTTCTCTCACCCACATCTCTCTGTTCTCTCCTCCCTTTCTCTCTTCTCGCCCTTTCTCTCCTCCTCACGCCCCCCTCTCTCCTGTCTCTCACACACACGCTCCCTGTCTCTCACCCCAACGTCTCCTGTCTCTCACCCACACTCTCTCTGGCTCTCACCCACACTCTCTCCTCTCTGGCTCTCACCCCAGCTCTCTCTTCTCTCACCCACACTCTCTCAGTCTCTCACCCACACTCCTACGTCTCTCACCCACACTCTCCCTGTCCTCTCACCCACTCTCAAAGTCCTGTCTCTCACCCACACTCTCTCCTGTCTCTCACCCACACTCTCACACTCTCCTTCCTCTTCTCTCTCTCACCCACATTCTCTCTGTCTCTCACCCACACTCTCTCTGTCTCTCCTCCCTGTTTCTCTCTCACCCACATCTCTCCTGCTCTCACCCACACTCTCTCCTGGCTCTCACCCACACTCTCTTCCCTCCGTCGCTCACCCACACTCTCTCCTGTCTCTAACCACACTCCTCATCCTGTCCTCTCACCCCATTCTCTCTGTCGCTCACCCACACCTCTCTGTCTCTCCGCCCTGTTTCTTCTCAAACCCCACTCTCTCCTGTCTCTCACCACTACTCTCTCCCTGGTCTCTCACCCACACTCTCTCCTGTCTCTCTCACCCACACTCTCCCTGCTCTCACCCACACTCTCTCCTGTCTCTCCCCACACTCTCTCCTTTCTTCACCCCACTCTCTCCTGTCTCTCACCCACACTCTCTCTCCGTTCTCTCACACACCCCCAACTCCTCTCCTCTCCTGTCTCTCACCCACACTCTCCCCCCCTCCTAGGCCCTCTCCCTCCCCTCCCCCTACTCCTCCTTTCTCTCCCCCCCCTCTCTCTTTCTCTCCCCCCACGTCTCTCTTCTCTCTCCCTGTTTTCGTCCTCCCGCCCCGCTCTCTCCTTTCTCTCCCCCCCCCTCTCGCCTTCTCTCCCCCCCCCTCTCTCCTGTCTCTCACCGCCCCCTCGTCTCCTTCTCGCCCACCCCCTTTCTCTCTTTCTCTCGACCCCCACCTCTCTCTTTCTCTGCCCTCCCTTTTCTCTCTCCCTCCCCCTCTCTCCTTTTCTCTCACCCCCCACTCTCTCCTTCTCGTCCCACGCCCCCTCTCCTCTCTCCTTCCTTCTCTCCGCCCCCCTCCGTCCTTTCTCTCCCGCCAGCCCCTCTCTCCTTTCACTGCTCCCCCACATTCTCTCTGTCTCTCACCCACACTCTCCTGGTCTCTCCTCCTGTTTCCTCTCTACAACCCACACTCTCTCCCCGGGCTCTCACCCACAAATCGATCCTCTCTCCTGTTCTCACCACACTCTCTCCCTCCTGTCTCTCACGCCACACTCTCTCTGTCCTCTCGCCCAACCTCTCTCCTGTCTCTCACACCACACTCTCTCCTTGTCTCTCACCACACTCTCTCCTGTCCTCACCCACCAAACCTCTCTCCTGTCCTCACCCACACTCCTCCGGTCTCTCACCCCATCTCTCCTGTCTCTCACCCACACTCTCTCTGTCTCTCACCCACACTCCTCTGTCTCTCCTCCCTGTCTCTCTCTCACCCACACTCTCTCCTGTCTCTCACCTACACTCTCTCTGCCTCTCACCCACACTCTCTCTGTCTCTCACCCACACTCTCTCTGTCTCTCACCCCACACTCTCTCTGTCTCTCACCCACACTCTCTCCTGTCTCTCACCCACACTCTCTCTGTCTCTCCTCCACTGTCTTCTCTCACACCACTCCTCCTGTCTCTCACCCACACTCTCTCCTGTCTCTCTCTCACCCACACTCTCTCTGTCTCTCACATCCACACTCTCTCTGTCTCTCCCCCACTCCCTCGTCTCTCCACCCACTCTCCTCCTGCTCTCACCCACACTCTCCCTCCTGTCTCCTCACCCACACTCTCGCCTGTCCTCGCACCCACACCTCTGTCGTCTTTCACATTCCCCCACACTCTCTCTGGTCCCTCTCCCTGTCTCTCTTCACTTTCAACAATACCCACACTCTCTCCTGTCTCTCCTAACCCACACTCTCTCTGCCTCTCACCCACACTCTCTCTGTGTCTCACCACACGCTCTCTGTCTCTCACCCCACTTCTCTCTGTCTCTCTCCCGTCTCTCTCTCACTCACACTCCTCCTGTCCTCTCACACACACTCTCTCCTGTCTCTCACCCACACTCTCTCTGTCTCTCCCCCACACTCTCTCTGTCTCTTCACCCACACTCTCTTCTGGCTCGCACCACACTCTCTCTGTCTCTCACCACACTCTCTCTGTCTCTCCTCCCGTCTCTTCTCTCACCCACACTCTCTCCTGTCCTCACCTACACTCTCTCTGCTCTCAACCCACATCTCTCCTGTCTCTCCCCACACTCTCTCTTTGTCTCTCATCCTACACTCTCTCTGTCTCTCACCCAACTCTCTCCTGTCTCTCACCCACACTCTCTCCTGTCTCTTCCTCCTCTGTCTCTCCTCCCTGTCTTTCTCTCACCTACACTCTCTCTGCCTCTCACCCACACTCTCTCCTGTCTCTCACCCACATTCTTCTCTTGGGGTTTTTTGTCTCTTCACCCACACCCTCTCTGTCTCTCCTCCCGTTTTTCTTCTCTCCACCCCACTCGCTCCTTCTCTCACACCCACCCTCTCTCCTTTCTCTCCCCCACACTCTCTCCTGTCTCTACCCAAACTCTCTCCTGTCTCTTCACCCACACTCCTCTCCTGTCTTCACCCACACTCTCTCCTGTCCTCCCCACGACTCTCTCCTGTCCTCTCACCCACACTCTCTCCTGGTCTCCACCGCCCACACTCTCTACTGTCTCCAGCGTCCACACTCTCTCTGTCTCTCACCCAACTCCTCTCTGTCTCTCCTCCCTGTACTCCTCCTCACCCACACTCTCTCCGTCTCTCACCTAACTCTCTCCTGCTCATCACCCACCCTCTCTCTTCTCTCACCCCACACTCTCTCTGTCTCTCACCACACTCTCCTCCTGTCTCTCCTCCCTTTCTCTCTCCTCACCCACATCCTCTCTTTCTCTCCCCCCACACTCCTTCCTCCTGTCTCTCACCCACACCTCTCTGTCCTCACCCACACTTCTCTGTCTCTCCCTCCTGTCTCTCTCCTCTCACCCCACTCTCTCCTGTCTCTCACCCCACTCTCTCCTGTCTCTCACCCACACTCTCTCTGTTCTCTCAACCCACACTCTCTCTGTCCTCTCCTCCCTGTCCCTCTCTCGCACCCCACCCCTCTCTCCTGTCCTCTCACCTACACTCCTCTGCCTCTCCCCCACACTCTCTCTTTCTCTCACCCACCCTCTCTCTGTCTCTCCACCCCCCACTCTCTCTGTCCTCTCCTCCCTGTCTCTCCTCTCTCCCCCCCCCTCTCTCCTGTCTCTCCCCCACACTCTCTTCTGTCTCTTCACCCACCCTCTCTCTGTCTCTCACCCCCACACTCGCTCTGTCTTCTCTCCTCCCTGTCCGCCCCCTCCTCTCACCCACACTCTCTCCCTGTCTCTCACCACGACTCTCTCTGTCTCTCTCACCCCCCTCTCCTCTCCTTTCTCTCTCAACCCACTACTCTCTCTGTCTCTCACCCACACTCTCTCCTGGTTCCACCCACACTCTGTCTGGTCTTTTCACCCCACCTCCTCTGTCTCTCCCTCCCTGTCTCTCTCCACCCACACTCTCCTCCTGTCTCTTCCTTCTCTCCAGCCCACACTCTCTCTGGCCTCTCACCGTCCACACTCTCTCCTGTTCTTCTCACACTCTCATCTGTCTCTCACCCACACTCTCCTGTCTCCTCCTCCCTGTCTCTCCCTCTCCTCTCTCACCCACACTCTCTCGTCTCTCACATCACACTCTCGCCCCTGTCTCTCACACACTCTCTCCTCCTGTCTCTCACCCACACTCTTCCTCTCTGGCTCTCACCCACACGCTCTCTGTCCTCTCACCCATACTCGCTCTGTCCTCTCACCCACACTCTCTCCTGTCTCTCCCACACACTCCTCATCCTGGCGCTCACCCACACCCTCCTGTCTCTCGACCTACACTCTCTCTTTTCTCTCACACCCACACTCGCCTGTCTCTCACCCCACACTCTCTCTCTTTCTCTCCTCCCGTCTCCTCTCTCACCCCACCTCTCCTGTCTCTCACCCACACTCTCTCCTGTCCTCACCCACAACTGTCTCTGTCGCTCACCAACACTCTCTTTGTCTCTCACCCACTCTCTCCTCCTTTCTCACAACCCCACTCTCTCCTGTCTCTCACCCCACTCTCTCCTGTCTCTCACCCACACTCTCTCTGCTCTCACACAACCACACTCTCTCCTCTGTCTCTCTCCCTGTCCCTCTCTCTCACCCACACTCTCTCCCTTCCCTCTCCACCCACACTCTTCGTCCTGTCTCCAAACCCACACTCTCCCCTCCTTCTCTCAACCCACACTCTCTCTGTCTCTCACCCACACTCTCTCGTCTCTCACCCCCCTCTCTCTCTTCTCTCATCTCACCCGCCCGCCTCTGTCTCTCACCCCAACTTCTCTCCTGTCTCTCACCCACACTCTGTCTGTCTCTCACCCACACTCTCTCTGTAGCTCCTCCCTGTCTCTCTCTCACCCACAATCTCTTCCTGTCTCTCACCCACACTCTCTCTGCCTCTCACCCACACTCTCTCTGTCTCTCACCCACACCCTCTCTGTCTCTCACCCACACTCTCTCTCCTCTCACACCACTCTCGCCTGTCTTATCACCCCCCCACACTCTCTCCTTTCCTCTCACCTACCACTCTCTCTGTCTCTCACCCACACTCTCTCGCTCTCACCCACACTCTCTCTGTCCTCTCCTCCCTGTCTCTCTCTCACCCCACTCTCTCCTGTTCTCTCACACACCTCCTCCGGTCTCTCAACGCCACACTCTCTCCTGTCTCTCACCACACTCTCTCTTCTCTCCACCCACCAACTCTCCTCTGTCTCTCACTCACCTCTCTCTGTCCTCTCCTCCCTGGTCTCTCGCTCTCACCCACACTTCGTCCTGTCGCTCACCCCACTCTCTCTGTCTCTCACCCACACTGTCTCTGTCTCTCCACCCCACACTCTCTTTGTCTCTCCATCCACTCTCTCTCCTGCTCTCACCACCTCTCTCCTGTCTCTTCTCCTCACCCCCCTCTCTCCTGTCTCTCAACCTACACTCTCTCTCCTGCCTCTCACCGCCTCTCAACCCCCACTCTCACTCTCTGTCTCTCCCTCTTCTCACCCCCATTCTCTCTGTCTCTCACCCACACTCTCTCTGGGTCCTCCCTCCCTGGTTTTTCTCTCTCACTCCCACTCTCTCCTTCTCCTCACACACCACACTCTCCTCCGTTTCTTTTTTCTTCTTCTCTCCCTTTCTCACCCACACTCTCTATCCTGTCCTCACCCACACTCTCTCCTGTTCTATCACCCCACACTCTCTCTCTCCTTCCTCTCACTCTCTTCTCTCACCCACACTCTCTTCTGTCTCTCATCTCTCCCGCACACTCTGCTCTCTCCTGTCCTCGCACCCACCTCTACTCTCCTGTCTCTCACCCACACTCTCTCCTGTCTCCCACCCACACTCTCTCGTCCCTCTCACCCACACTCTCTCTGTCTCCCTCCCTGTCCTCTCTCCTCACCCACACGCTTCTCCTGTCTCTCACCTACTCTCTCTCTGTGCCTCTCACCCACAACCGCTCTCTGTCTCCCCGTCTCTCTCACCCCCACTCTCTCTGTCTCTCACCTACACTCTCTCTGTCTCTCACCCCCACCCTCTCATCTTGCTCTCACCACACTCTCTCTGTTCTTCTCTCCTCCCTTTCTCGCTTCTCACCCACCTCTCTCCTCCTGTCTTCACCCACACCTCTCCTCCTGTCTCTCACCCACACTCTCTCCTGTCTCTCACCCACACTCTCTCTGTCTCTCACCCACACTCTCTCTGTCTCTTCACCCACTCTCTCTCTCCTGTCTCTCACCCACACTCTATCTGTCTCTCACCCACACTCTCTCCTGTCTCTCACCCACACTCTGTCTGTCTTCCACCACCCACACTCTCTCTGTCTCTCCTCCCTGTCTCTCTCTCAAACGCACACTCTCTCCGGTCTCTCACCCACACTCTCTCTGCCTCTCACCCACACTCTCTCTGTCTCTCACCCACACTCTCCTGTCTCCAATCACCCCCACTCTCTCGTTCCTCTCTCCTCCCTGTCTCTCCTCTCACCCACACGCTCTCCCTGTCTCTCTACACACCCTCTCACTCCTCCTTTCTCTCACCCCACACTCTCCATCCCTGTCTTCTCACCCCACTCTCTCTGGCTTCTCACCCCACTCTCTCTGGTCTCCTCACCCACACTCTCTCTGTCTCTCTCTCTTTCTCTCACCCCCCCTCTCTCCTTTCTCTCTCCCCCCCTACTCTCTCCTGTCTCTCCCCACCCTCTCTGCTTTCCTCTCCCCCCACTCATTTCTCCTCCTCCCTTTCTCTCGCCCCCCACGCTCTGCTCCTTTCTCTCACCCCCCCCTCCTCCTCCTTTCTCTCCCCCCGCCCTCTCTCCTTTCTCTCGCCCCCACCTCCCTGTCTCTCACCCCCACTCTCTCCTGTCTCTCACACACCCACACTCTCTTCCTGTCGCCACCCGACTACACTCCTCTTCTCTCTAACCTCTCCTCTCTGGTCCTCCTCTCACCCACCCTCTCTCTGGTCTCTCCTCCCTGTCTCTCGCTCACCTACACTCTCTCCTGTCTCTCAACCTACACTCTCTCTCTGCCTCTCACCCACACTCTCTCTCTCTGTCTCTCACCCACACTCTCTCTGTCTCACCTACACTCTCCTCCTGTGTCTCTCACCACAATCTCTCTGTCTCTCACCCCACTCTCTCTCTTCTCTGTCTCTCCTCCCTGTCTCTCTCTCACTCACCCAACACTCTCTCCTGTCGCTCCCACGCCACAACCTCTCCTGTCTCTCAACCCACCTCTCCTCCTGTCTCTCAAGCCACCCTCCTCTCTGTCTCTCTCCCCCACAGGCTCTCTCTGTCTCTCACCACTCCTCTCTCCTGTCTCTCCCCCCACACCTCTCTGGCTCTCCCCACACTCTCTCCTGTCTCTCACCCACACTCTTCTTTCTTTCCCGCCACACTCTTCCTTTCTCTCCTCCTCTCTCTTTCATTCCAAGTCTCTTTCCCACTTTCCCTTCACCCAACATTCAACCCCACAATCTTCCTGTCGCTCACCCACACACTCTCTCTCCTCTCACCCACACTCTCCTGTGTCTCACACCCACACTCGTCTGATCTCTCACCCCACTCTCTCTGTCTCTCCTCCCTTCTCTCTCTCCTCACACCACACTCTCTCCTGTCCTTCCACACACAACTCTCTCCTGTCTCTTCTCTTCACCCACACTCTCTCCTGTCTCTCACCCACACTCTCTCTGCGCTCACCCACACTCTCTCCTGTCTCTCACCCACACTCGTCCTCTCTCTGTCTCTCTCACCCACACTCTCTCTGTCTCTCCTCCCTGTCTCTCCTCTCTCTCACCCACACTCTCTCCTCCCTGGCTCTCACCTAACACTCTCTCTGCCTCTCCCCACACTCCTCTGTCCTCAACCGCACTCTCTCTGTCTCTCACCTCAACTCTCTCTGTCTCTCACCCACACTCCCTGTCGCTTCACCCAACACTCCTCTCTGGTCTCTTCCTCCCTGTCTTGCTCTCCCCTACACTCTCTCATGCTCTCACCCACACTCTCTCATGTCTCTCCCACTCCAATTCTCTCTGTCCTCTTCTCCCCCCACCCTCTCTGTCTCTCCTCCCTTTTCCTCCTCTCACCCCACACTTCTCTCCCTTTCTCGCACCCACCCTCTCTCCTTCTCTCACCCCCCCTCCTCCTTTCTCTCCCCCCCCCTCTCTCCTTTCTCTCCACCCACACTCTCTCCTGTCTGCCTCCCCCCCTCTCCTCCTTTCTCTTCTCACCCACACTCTCTCCTGTCTCTCAACCACGCCACACTCTCTCCTGTCTCTCACCCACACTCTCTCCTGTCTCTCACCCACACTCTCTCTGTCTCTCACGCCACACTCTCTCTCTGTCTCTCCTCCCTGTCTCTCTCTCACCCAACTCTCTCCTGTCTCTCACCTACACTCTCTCTGCCTCTCACCCACACTCTCTCTGTCCTCACCACCCACACGCTCTCTGTCTCTCACACCCACACTCTCTGTCTCGCCTCCCTGTCTCGCTCTCACCACACTCTCATCTCTCTCCTGTCTCTCACCCACACTCTCTCCTGTCTCTCACCCACACTCTCTCTGTCTCTCACCCACACTCTCTCTGTCTCTCACTCCCTGTCTCTCTCTCTCTCATCCACACTCTCTCCTGTCCTCTCCACCACACTCTCTCCTGTCTCTCACCACACTCTCTTCTCCTTCTAATCAGCCCACTCTCTCTGTCTCTCACCCACACTCTCTCTGTCTCTCACCCACTCTCTCTCCTTTCTCTCACCCACACTCTACTCTGTCCTCTCACCCAAACACTCTCTCCTGTTTCTCACCCACACTCTGTCTGTCTTTCACCCACACTCTCTCTTCTCTCCTCCCTGTCTCTCTCTCACCCCCAGACACTCTCTCCTGTCTCTCACCCACACTCTCTCTGCCTCTCACCCACACTCTCTCTGTCTCTCACCCCACCCTCTCTCTGTCTCTCACCCCCACTCTCTCTCTCTCTCTGTCTCTCCTCCCGTCTCTCTCTCACCCACACTCTCTCCTGGTCTCTCACACACACTCTCTCCTGTCTCTCACACCCTCTCTCTCCTGTCTCTCACCCACACTCTCTCTGGCTCTCACCCACTCTCTCTGTCTCTCACACCCATACTCTCTCTGTCTCTCACCACACCTCTACTGTCTCTCAACACACTCTCCCGGCTCTCACCCCCCCTCTCTCCTTCTCTCCTGTCTCTCACCTACACTCTCTCTTTTCTCTCACCCACACTCTCTCTGTCTCTCACCCACACTCTCTCTGTCTCTCCTCCCTGTCTCCTCTCTCTCAACCCCCACTCCTCTCCGCTCCTTTCTCTCACCCACACTCTCCTCCTTTCTCTCACCACACTCTCCTCCTGTCCTCTCACCACACTGTCCTCCTGGTCTCTCACCCACACTCTCTTTGTCTCCTCAACACACTCTCTCTCCTGTCTCCTCACCCACCTCTCTCCTGTCTTCTCACCCACACTCTCTCCTGTCTCCTCACCTACACTCTCTCTGCCTCTCTCTCACCCCACTCTCTCCTGTCTCTCACCCAAACTCTCCTCGGCCTCTCACCCACACTCTCTCTGTCCTCTCACCCCACACTCCTCTGGTCTCTCACCCACACTCTCTCTGTCTCTCTCCCTGTCTCTCTACCTCTCTCTCACCCACCCTTCCTCCTGTCTCTCACCTACTCTCTCTCTCTGCCTCTCCCCACACTCTCTCTGTCTCTCACCCACACTCTCTCTGTCTCTTTTTCACCCTACACTCTCTGTCTCTCACCCACCCTCTCTCTGTCTCTCACCCACACTCTCTCTGTCTCTCCTCCCTGTCTCTCTCTCACCCACACTCTCTCCTGTCTCTCACCCACACTCTCTCCTGTCTCTCACCCACACTCTCTCCTGTCTCTCACCCACACTCTCATCCTCTGTCCTCTCACCCACACTCTCTCTGTCTTTCCCCTCTCATCACCCACCCCACTCATCTCTCCTGTCTCTCCCCCCACACTCTATCTGTCTCCTCCCCCCACTCTCTCCTGTTCTCTCCCCCACACGTCTCTGTCTGTCTTTCACCCACAACCTCTCTGTCTCTCCTCCCTGTCCGCTCTCTCCCGCACACTCTCTACTGTCTTCTCCGGTCCTCTCCCCCACACTCTCTCTGCTGCCTCTCACACCCACACTCCGCTGTCTCTCACCCACACTCTCTCTGTCTCTCACCCACACTCTCTCTGTCGCTCCTCCCTGTCTCTCTCTCACCCACACTCTCTCCTGTCTCTCACACACACTCTCCTCCTGTCTCTCACCCCACTCTCTCCTGTCTCTCAACCCACACTCTCTCTGCTCGCAACCCACACTCTCTCTGGCCTCACCCACACTCCTCTGTCTCTCACACACACCAAACTCTCTCATGTCTCTCACCCAACTCTCCTGGCTCCACCCACACTCTCTCCTGTCTCTCACCCACACTCGCTCCTTGTCTATCACCCACACTCTCTCCTGTCTCTCACCCACACTCTCTCCTGTCTCTCACCCACACCTCTCCTGTCTCTCACCCACACTCTCTCCTGTCTCTCACCCACACTCTCTCCTGTCTCTCACCCACACTCTCTCCTGTCTCTCACCCACACTCTCTCTGTCTCTCTCACCCACACTCTCTCTGTCTCTCCTCCCCCTGTCTCTCTCTCACCCCCACTCTCTCCTGTCTCTCACCTACACTCTCTCTGCCGTCTCACCCACACTCTCTCGCCTGTATCTTCTCACCCACACTCTCTCTGTCCCTCACCTACACTCTCTCTGTCCTCTCACCCACACATCTCCTCTCGTCTGCTCTCAACCCCACCTCCTCTCTGTCCTCTCCTCCCTGTCTCTCTCTCACCCGCTCACCCCCACTCTCTCCGGTCCTCTCACCCACCTCTCTACCTGTCTCTCCCCCCCCGACTCTCTCCTTTCTCTCACCACACTCTCTCCTCTCTGTCTCTCACCCCCACTCTCTTCTTTCTCTCACCCCTCTCTCTCCCTCCTTTCTCTCCCCCACACCTCTCTCTTTCTCTCACCCCACCCTCTCTCACTTTCCTCTCCCCCCCCTTCTTTCTTTCTTTCCCCCCACCCAGCTCTCTCCTTTCTCTTCTCTCCTCCCTTTCCTCCTCTTTCCTCCCCCCACTCTCGCCTCCTTTCTCTCCCCCCCACCTCTCTCTTCTTCTCGCCTCCCCCCTCTCTCTTTTTCTCCCCCCCCCTCCTCTCGTTTTCTCTCCCCCCCCCCTCCTCGCTCTTCCTTTCTGCTCCTCCCTTTCTCTCTTCTCTCTGCTCCCACCCCCCTCTCTCCTTTCTCCCCCCCACCCTCTCTCCTTTCTCTCCCCCCCCCCTCTTCTCCTGTCCCCTCTTCACCCACAAACTCTCTTCCTGTCCTCTCACCCACACTCCTCTCTTCTCCTGTCCTCACCCAACTCTCTCTTTCTCTCCCCCCCACCTCTCTCCTGTCTCTCCTTCCCTTCCTCTCTCTCACCCACAGGCTCTCTCCTGTCTCTCACCTGACACTCTCTCTGCCTCTCACCCACAACTCTCTCTTTCTCCTCACCCACACTCTCTCTGTTCTCTCACCTACCCTCTCTTTTCTCTCACCCACACTCTCTCTGTCTCTCACCCCACACTCCCTCTCTGTCTCTCCTCCCTTTCTTTCTCTCCAACTACCCTCTCTCCTTCCTCTCACCCACCCTCGTCATCCTTCTCTCCCCCACCTTCTCTCTTCTCTGCCCAACCCACCCTCTCTTTCTCTCCTGCTCCTCCCTTTTTCTCTCCTCCCCCCCCCCCCCTCTCTCCCTTTCTCGTCCCCCCCCCCTCTCTCCTGTCTCTTCGCACCCACACTCTCCTCCTGTCTCTCACCCAAAACTCCTCTCTGTCTCTCAGTCTCTCAACCCCCCGTTCTCACCCACAACTCGCTCCCTTTCTCTCACACCCACACTCTCTCCTGTCTCTCACCCACACTCTCTCCTGTCTCTCACCCACACTCTCTCCTGTCTCTCACCCACACTCTCTCCTGTCTCTCACCCCACTCTCTCTGTCTCTCCTCCCTGTCTCTCTCTCACCCACACTCTCTCCTGTCTCTCACCTACACTCTGCTCTGCCTCTCACCCACACTCCTCTCCTCTGTGTCTCCTTCTCACCCCCCTCTCCTCTGTCCCTCTCCACCCACACTCTCTCTGTCCCTCTCCTCCCCTGTCTCTCTCATCTCACCCACACTCTCTCCTGTCTCTCACCCACATCTCTCCTCTCCTGTTCTCCATCCCCTTTCCTCTCTCTGTCTGACCCACACCTCACCATGTCTCTCTGATCTCGCTCTCCCTTCTCTCTCCTCATCACCCACACTCTCTCTCTCCGTCCTCCTCACCCACACTCTCTCCTGTCTCTCCCCCCCCCTCTCCTTTCTATCATCCACACTCTCTCTTTCTCTCACCCCCACCTCTCTCTCTTTCTCTCCCACCCCTCTCTCTCCTTTCTCTCCCGCCACACTCTCTCTTTCTCTCCCCCCCCCCCTCTCTCCTTTTTTCTTTTTTTTTCTTCTCACCCCCCCTCTTTCTTCTTTCCCCCCACACTCTCTTCTGGTCTCGTCCTCACCCTTCTCGCTCTCCTCCCCCCACCCTCTCACTCTCTGTCCTTTCCTTCCCCCACACTCTCTCTGCCTCTCACCCACACTCTCTCTCTGTCCTCTCACCCATACACGCTCTCTGTCTCTCACCAACCTCTCTGATCTCCTTCCCTCTCCTGTCTCTCCTCCCTGTCCTCTCTCCTCTTCTCACCCACACTCTCTCCTGTCTCTCACACACACTCCGCTCCTGTCCTCCCCCTCTCTCTCCTCCTTTCCTCTCACTCCTCTCACCCAACTCTCTCTGGCTCTCACTCCACCCACACTCTCTTTCTCTCACCCATACTCTCCTGTCTCTCACCCACACTCTCTAACTGCTCTCACCACACTCTCTCCTGTGTCTCTCACACCTCACCCACCACTCTCTCCTGTCCTCTCACCTACCCTCTCTCCTTTGTCCTCTTCCTCACCCACACTCTCTCCTGTCTCTCACCCACACTCTCTCTGTCTCTCCTCCCTGTCTCTCTCTCACCCACACTCTCTCCTGTCTCTCACCCCCCACTCTCTCCTGTCTCTCCCCACACTCTCTCCTTTCTCTCCACCCACACTTTTCTTCTGTCTCTCCCTCACCGCACACTCTCTTTGTCTCTCACCCACTCTCTCTCCTTCTCTCACCCACGACTTCTCTCCTGTCTCTCACCCACACTCTCCCTGTCTCTCACCTACACTCTCTCTGCCTCTCACCCACACTCTCTCCTGTCTCTCACCCACATTCTCTCTGTCTCTCACCCACACTCTCTCTGTCTCTCCTCCCTGTTTTCTCTCACCCACACTCTCTCCTTTCTCCTCACCCACCACTCTCTCCTGTCTCTCACCCACACTCTCTCCTGTCTCTCAACCCCACACTCTCTCCTGTCTCTCACCCACACACGTCTCCTTTCTCTCACCCCACACTCTCTCCCTGTCTCTCCCACCCCCACCCTCTCTCCTGTCTCTCACCGACCACCACACTCCTCTCCTGTCTCTCACCCACACCTCTCCTGGCTCTCACCACACTCCTCTCTGTCTCTCCACCACACTCTCTCTTTCTCTCCCACCCACTCTCTCTCCTCTCTCCTCCTCTCCCCACAACTCTCTCTGTCTCTCAACCCCACCCTCTCTCCTTTTCTCACATCTCTCACCCACACTCTGTTTGTTTTTCGTCTTTCACCCCACACTCTCGCTGTCTCTCCTCTCCCCCTGTCTCTCTCTCACCCCCCACACTCTCTCCTGTCCTCTCACCCAAACTCCCTCCTGCCCTCTCACCCCACTCTCTCTGTCTCTCACCCACACTCTCTCTGTCTCTCCACCCACGACTCTCTCTGGTCTCTCCTCCCTGTCCTCTCTTCACCACACTCTCTCCTGTCTCTCAACACACCTCTCTCCCTTTCCTCTCACCACACCTCTCTCCTGTCCCTCTCACCCCACTCTCCTCTCTCTGGCTCTCACCCCCTCCACACGCTCTCTGGTCCCCTCTCAACCCAACACTCGCTCTGTCTCTCAACCCACACTCTCTCTGTCTCCTCACCCATAACTCTCTCTGTCTCTCCACACCCCACTCTCCTCGTCTCACACTATGGATCTGGATAATCTTATTTAACCCTGTATATCTTAACTGCCCTATACTACACCGACTAACTTATACGACTTTCGTCAGATCTGACTCACTTACACAGGAAAGAACACGGAACCCCCCCTAACCCAGAAGACAGGTAAGGAACACATCCCCTCCAATGTATACATTCGTTAATGAAGGGTACCTGGACATTGAGGGACTGCGTGATCTGTAAGAAATCCCAGGCGAGATGGCTGCTTTAGTATATTGTGAAGGCGCGACGTCCAGACACTTGTTAAGGGTTTCAGAACTTAGTCCTTCACATCTGGCTTTATTTCTAGATCCAACATTTACACACACCACATGTCACCAGACTAATTGGTAGTATAATGTACATACAATATATCCATTTATGTCAAAAACTAATGTTGTTCTGACTAGAAGTATTAAAGTAATTTTTTTTTATATATGTTATTTTTAAAGCTTGGTTGGGGGCGGGACTAGGTGGCGAGTAGATTTTTGTTTGGGCGAGTAGATGGTTTGGGTGATTTGTCCTAACACACTGTTACTATATAATATATAATATATATATATATAGATACTATAATAGATTAAGATATATAGATATATAGATATAGATTATATATATACTGTCGCTCTCTCTCTCTCGCTACTCTATCTCTCTCTCTCTCTCTCTCTCGCTCTCCTCTCTCTCTCTCTCTCTCCTCCCTCTTCACTTCTCAACGATTGTTAGTGCCATCTATTACACTAAATGCCTGACAATGCAACTTGCAAAAACATCTATCACCTTAGAATGTACTTGAAACCCACTCTGGAACTCTACAACAAGTGATTGCCATTTATTAACTAAATGCCTGAAATGCATTAAGATTCATTGCTACTTGTTCAGCTCTTTCTCTTCTTGGACACCCATCTATTTTACTGTACACCCTTTTTTTATCAGATGTTTTAAGCATATCCTCAGGAAGAAACATTTGTGGCAGTGCTAGCGGGGGA